>JABVXW010000213.1:0-94996 GCA_013365375.1 Litomosoides brasiliensis | reverse complement strand
TACCTATATATATATATATAGGTATGTATAGAGAGAGAGAGAAGAAGTGGGGTGTAAAATTTATCTATGCATATAGTTTATGCTGTTCGTTTTAAAGTATTTCACTTGTTTCTTAATGTCATCCTTAAAAATAAATTTCACGTTGTGTAGAAATATCCTTTTTATAAAGGAAAAAATTACCTTATGGATATTTTTCGTTTTGTTTCGATTCAATTTCAGCATTCATACTTTTCGGCATTAGCATTAATACTATTAATGTAAATTGATTAGCGAATAACTAAGTTACTTTAGGCATAGGAAAAGGGAATTTCTTAAATTAAATGCTTTTTTTAAGTTGCTATTTATTTTAGAATTGTACGGGTTACATTTGGATTTCCAATATTCTCATTTGAGAAATGTTAATTGGTAGATAATTGAAATATCATCAGTGATTCTTTTTAAAAATTTTTGACATGAATTTGACTAGCAAGATTTTTGATGGCTTTTTTGTATGGCAATGAGTGCTGCAGTACATATAAATTTTCATTCTGGTCTTTTGGTGGTGGATATGAAATTACCATTTTTTTTCTACCATGCAGCTGAGTATTTATTTTACAGTACCATTACATCGTCTGTTATATGTTCATTTCAATGATATTAAATTGCTGATAGGTTTAAAAATAGTGGATGCTGTCTATGTGCTGTAAAATTTTGTATTCTATTAGAAATGAAATTATTAATTCCAGTAGAAATGGATAGAACAGAACGGAACCAACCTTCAATTACTAATGAAATTATCTCCTTTGGGTAAGTATAGTGGATTGTTCCATGTTTCAGTTCTATTTAAATTCAGGTCAGCAATTGGTAAATGAATTTGAAAGTTTAATCATTTTTGAATTTCAATTCTCGAGTAAAATTAATCCGATAACGTTAGGAGTAAGCAATTTTTAATCTTTCTTAAACATCACACTTATTGTATTCTGTGGTATGTGGGAGAGGAAGTGTGTTCATGCTCAATTCATTTTGCAGCTTCAATATTTTTACGCCGAAAGAATTAGAAGACGTGCAGAAAACAGGCATTGAAGATTTGCGTTTTTGCAAGCTGATCGAATGGATGTGCAACGAGATATCAGCACTGTATGGTTTGGATGAAACAGTGCACGCACCAACTGGACCCGATAATATGGAATTTTTCCTCCTAGAGCTTAGTTCATTGTTATCTGAATTAGGTAACAATTCTTTTCTTAAAGTAATAAGTTCTAAACAAGTTAATAAAGTTTTGAAGATTTAAGAGAAGAAAATTCTTGTATTAATGCATAATTTAAAAAATGAATAAGAAAGTGAAGTTAGTCATAATATGATTTCTCAAATATTTTAAATTCCGTTGACATATATGACTAATTTGAGCATAATTTAAATGTTGAATCCATATTACAGAATGTCCAGTGAATGCGCTAATGCATGGACCAGTTGCAGAACGATTTCGACCCACCGAGAATCAGACCAAATTGCTTAATTTTCTTATTGGGCACATGAAATGCGCTCGACTGACGGCACTAAACCAGCTGCAAGACGGGGCATCAGAGGTTTATTACAGTTTGATTTTGGTTCTCTGATTTGGTACTTCTTTATATGTTACTTACTTTTTAGAAATGAGATTTAAAACTCCTTCTGAATTGTTTTGCTTTTCTCCAAAAAAGGTGCGAAATGCAGTAGAGTCGGAAGAAAACTAGAATTGAACATTTAAAATATTTGTTTTTCAATTTGAATCATCTATAGATTGCTTTATTTAATGTTGTTTGCCTTGCTGGATATATTACCAGTCCATTATATGTGAGAAAATGTTTTATAGCAAATTGAAATATTTCTCGAGACGTAGTAAAATGTAGCACAAGGATAAGCTTAAATCTCGCATTGATTAAATGATAAGATTGTTAATAATATTTTCTATTTATGAGGTGTTTCAATTTCATCTCAGCAAACATGAATATCACTTAGAATTTTGTTTATTTCTAGTACAAGAGTGATGAGGTCCTTCACCTGGAAAGTGCATTCATAGCAGTTGGTATGGGTCAATTATCTGCTGGTATTACTGGAAAAGTTTTTTCAACATTAAAGGATTTGGTTAGTTTTTTCATTTTGCCTTTGTTTGCATATTATAAGTTAAATGCAAGAACTTTCATACCCATAATAGAAAGTTAAATAATTGGTTTTGTTTGTCATTCTTCCATTTTCCAGTGGAAGTAAGCTGTTCAAAAAAAGCATCCGTTGAAATTTTCTTAATGATTCTTCTACGGTTACAGACTGAGAAACAAATAAATAAATGCAAAGAAAAACCACATCCGTTGTTGACCGCATCATTAAATGATACTCAGTGGGAAAAAATCGAAGCGCTAAATAAAACACTGGTGCAGGAGTATCGAAGTCGGATTCTATTATTGCTTAAACGTCTTGATGTTACAATTCAATCATTCACTTGGTCCGATCGCGTAAAGAAAATGCAGGTAAATGTTTATTGTCGTATTAAGAAGCATGATTTCTATTGTCCGTTCAAAACTTAAACTATGTGTTATTAATAAAAAGATAAGTGATTACTATATATTTGTTGTCTTTAAGGATAAATTGCACGAAATTTATCGTCCACGACGAGAACAGATTGCGGTAACGTCAAATGTTGGCATGGATGATTTGCTTGCAGCGACTAATTCTCTTCTAACAGTTGATAGAATAAATAGTGAAAAAGAAAGAATACGTACCGCATCACGCTTAAATAAGGTTGGACATTTCCCAGTCATGTTTTTCATTTCAAACAATTTACTGATATATCAGTGTATGAAAATTTGCAAACTTAAATTGTCTGGTACTGAAACAACAATTATCTTTGCTATATATATTTAAAAAGCCAAAAATTTTATACACTGCTTCAAGCATAAGGATGTCATATGTTCCAGTAACTTTTCAAAGAAATGATTTAGGTGCTGATGACCGATCGTCCCGGCGATCGTGGTGGCAGGCCTTCCGAACTACGAGCTCCTCCACCAGAAATGCCTACTTGGATAAAAGATCGCGTTCCAGATCGAGGCGGTATGTTTCTGATTCTATGAACGAAATAGTTTTTTATAACAAAACTTTTGCATTTGTTAGGAAATAAGTTTCAGGAAGGCAGCAAGGTGATTATAAAAGTGGCGGAGGACATGGTTATCAAAGAGGTGGTAGTAAATATCAAGGAGGCGGAAGTTTTCAGGACTCTGTTGGCGGGAATTATCAAAGCGGTGGGGGATATCATGGAGGTTATGGAGGAGGAGGGTTTAAAAATGATTGTCGAAGTGCAGGTTTCGAAAGTCAGGTATGTGATAACTATTTTGAAGCAATGGTATCATTCTAAATTAGGTGTTGCATAACGACATATAATGTTTGTTTTTAACGATTTCTTGAAAATGAGAGGGAAAGTATATATTTGTCCATATGTCAATTCTGCTTATCAATATTTTCACTGAAGGTAATGAGGGAATACGAAGGATATCATAACCAAAGCTATAGTGGTGGTCGACGTGGTGGTGGTAAAAGAGGACGTGGTGGATACAGTGGAAATCGTGGTTATAGATGAAATTAATTCCAGTGGTATATAGTTCTTGTGATATTTTATTTCTTTCATCAGATAAGTTGTTATTATAATTATAATATTCGCATAACCTTGCTAGGTCAGATTTATAAAAGGGAATAGTTTATTAAATATGCTATATTACTTCTGTTCAGTGGGAAAAAATTGAACGTGATATTTCCCTCTGGTATTTTTATTTAATCGGTGATATATCAGTTGCGTTAAAGTCGGTTTGCTTGTCTACTGTTTTTCTTCATTCCCACTATTCTAAAATCATTGTATTTCAATCTATCAGAGCTTATGTCCTGTTAAGTACCACAATTTTTTTAAATGTGTTGCTCGTAATTTGTTCATTGGTTTTTTACTATAAAATGAATTACATTTCTTTCCAAATGCATTTATGCTGTCAAGTTGTTTTAATAGGATAAACACAGAATTATTTCAAGAGAATGAAAGTATTTGTAGTTCTAATGCAGATTGACTGCTTGGAAAGTATAGTTTCCAAATAGCACATTGCTCAACAAGTATTGTTATCAATACAATACACATAACAATTTTACATTGTTCTAGTTCTTAAGTTAAAATTTGGATAAGTTCTCTACTTTTCTGGCTCTTGCAGTGTTAGGTGCGATTGATCATACAGAAAAGTTACCATTGAAAACATTAACATTAGTTACAGCATTAACATTAAATGAACAAAAAACGTATGACATCCTCGATAGTCTCACAACTTCAAAATTTATCAAACGATGAAATTAAGCAATAAATTACAGTTACGGATATATTATCTACCTTCTCTCCAATTGTCTAGTTAAATCATTAGAGAAAACCATTTTGATATGTGAGTTTAAACATCTAGTATTTAATTCTGAACAGGCAAAAAATGCGGGATCCCTCTTGGGAGGAAATAAAATAAAATGCGAGCTTTTCACCCAGACTGAATCTTCGGGCTGTTATAAGTTTTCGACATGGTAGTATTGTTAAGGAAACATTCCAGTAACATACCTAGCAATATGGCTCAACTGCTAGATGCATTACCGGAATGTTCCCCTGACTTCTCTTCGATTCATCAAGCTACAGCAAACGGCAAATAAAAACGATGCTATATGAGGAATTTGAGAAAGGTATTCATGCACCGTACCATATTACGCTTGCTTAGTTGTTCATTTTCATCAAAACTTTTCGACTTTTCTGTTAGATGTTTAGCTAGAATTTCAGGATCATCGAGAGCAGATAGATGTGGAGTTGAAAGAAGAAAGCATTGAGAGAAAAAGTCCTGTGCACTATAACAGAAATTCGATTGAAAGATTATGGAATTCATTTCAGGAAACTGGAAATCAGCTAGGTACTTTGATCTATCGAAAATAATTACTACCAATTCTCTGCCACTGTTCCTATTGATTGTTATAAACATCTAACTCATAATGGAAATGAACCAATGATTATCACGCTTCATTTTAAACTTTAGAAATACTACAATAATTCTTTAAACTTTAGAAACATTACAGTATAGGAAAATACTTTCATTGTGAACTCAGTAGATTTTTTTAGCAGCTGTAGCTGCGTACAATAATGGCATAATTTGTGTAGCTTATGCGAACTCTTCACTTCATTTTAAGAAAACCATCTATCAAACCTATTTGTTGAAAAATACTCCTCGCTATTATTGTACATATTTTTGTCTTTCATATCATCTCCATAAAACCACTAGCCTACTTTGTTAAAAAAACATTGTAGTTCATGCGAGTATACGTTGCTTATTAACACAGTTCCTTCTTTTCGTTCATTTATTGCTAAGATTCAAGTACACAGAATACAAATATATACATACCAATGCAACAGTAACAACTCACAAAGTTATTAGAAGGAAACGGTGGCAAAATCAGGCAGAAAAAGCTTTAATCTATTGCACCATTTAATTCAAAAAAAATGATTTCCCCTCTAACAATATAACTGAAAATTTCTTAAACTTCCAAAAATTTTTTTTCCAACTTCATATCCTTTGAAATTCATATTCTTATGGATTTTTTGGCAATATTCCTTCGTGCATTATATTGTGAAATATCGAACAATTTACCATCAACTTTAACCAGTATTCGTACAAATAACTGCTGCCCGAGCAAGTTTTGCAATGACTCGTTAACTTCTTTAGCGACAGCCATAATTGTCAAGCCATGTTCTCCGACTACAATTCGTGCTATGCGATCTTTTTTACATTCAACTTCAGCAACAATTTGTAATACCTCACCTTCCATACCCCATTCAGTGACGTTTACCTAAAAACGAGAAGAAAATAAGCAGGAATCATGAAATTGTAATCTAAATTATAAATTCTCTAACATCAGGAAATGTACTAAAATTCTGATATTGTAAGCAATGACTTTTCATAACGATTATGAAAAGCAAGTTATGAGGTGTACAGAAATAGAAATCTCAAGCACGCTTCTATCAGCATCAGAAATGTTGCACTGCACGGCTCAATAATTGTGTTTATTAGGCTTCACCGACAAACTACTAGAATACATTCTGCGTATGAAAAAAACGCTTTGTATAAAACGCACAATACGACCAGTTGTAAATGTGAAATAAAGCTGAAATACCTTCAAGGCATAAGCTATGTAAGGTGGTATCCGATTCAAAAATTCTGCTCGAATTGCATCTTGGCATATCGACATCGGTTTCTTTGTAGTGAGCATTTCTTGCTTGAAAATGTGTTCCTGAAAATTATTACAAATAAATTTACACTGCATCAATTTTTACAGTGTTTTCAGTTAATATGTTTTCTAGATGCAGTTTTTTCTGCGCCCGGTATCGCCATTTCCGTACTGAGAACTGTAGGAAATACCTTCTGCAAACCAAGTTGGTGAAGATGGTTGCGCAATATATCTATTCCTTCTCCGGTCAGTGCACTGATGAAGAAAACATCTTGAAAATTCGACCACCCTTTGATGTTTGCAAAAAGCTGTTTGGTTTCTCCCCAACTACACTTATGTGTAGGCTTTTGTAAGAGTTCTCTGAAATGATTTCAAAATACTTAATCTCTATTTAAATAACGTGATGTTCAAGTTTCAAATTAGTTTTAATTTAAGTATTTAGAATCAGAAAAAAATATTTTAAATGATAGTCTCGGTCATACTTATATTTTTCCTGCCACTGTTCATCTTGCTCTTTTTCTTCCGCGGAATGAAGTGTTATTTCACGAGATTCTTTGCGTATTTTGCCACACAATTTAGCTAGCTGTCCACCACTATGTTTTTTGACAACAACTGGTTTACCATCCACAACACCATTGCATAGAATTCGAGTAAGAGCCAGCAAGTCAGATCTTGAAGAAAAACTTATAGGCATATTCATATTTCTTTTAGTCCGATGTGGAATTTTACAAAAATTTGCTCATCTCCTTGGCGCCATCTGACAAATACGAAATATTATGTTACTTGACATCTTAGCCTACTATACCACTTCCATCACATTGATATAAGATGCTATTTACTTCATTTTTTAAAAATTTTCCCAGCTTCGTTTTAGTTTTTACCAACTAAACATGAAAAACAAATGTAAATGAACAAAGGGTGTAATTTTTGAAAATGAACCTTTGTTTAACTTGATCAATTTTATTCAGTACCAGACTTGAAGGAATTTGTCGGTAACGATGGAGCATATGCAATACGCGGTGTAAAATGTAATCAGTACTTATTGTAGCATCATGTACCACTAAAATATGATCCGCTTGCTCTACTGCATGTTCCGGATCTGTAAAAAACTTTCATACTCCACAAAATTTTACTAGTAAAACAGTGATGAGAATTTTAAAAAGCTAATAGCACATATTGAAACACACACATATACTGAAATGCAGAAAAGGAATGTAGTACTATAAATTATTTTAGTTTTAATACTAGATAACATCCAATTAAGAACAGGCAGTTAGTTTTAGCTTAAATAATGCCAGAATAACTTTGTTTTCCGAAATAAACTTATTCAAAGTTTAATTTTATCAAATCTAACGCAAATTACCACTAAGTATTCGTGAGTCCGGACTTCTCACGACCTCTCTTGCATGCCTAATGCCCACCGTCCCAGGGCTATCCACAAATACCAACTGTGATGAGCCTTCCGTAAGAATGGCTGTTTGATTTTTCTGCGTTGTATCCATCTGAGAACTTACTGCTGCAACGCCTGCTTTTACAAGTTTATTTGTCAACAGTGATTTGCCAACATTTGGTGGACCTATTACTGCTACCTGAAATTGCCGAAATTTAAAGCTATCTCTCCTCACATATTCAAGGATGGACACCCCATTCTTCATCCTTTTTTCCAGAAGTATTTTTTAAAATTGTTAATGGAAGAAAGCTAACTTTCAAGCATTTCTGAGCTTCATGTTTCAGAACTGTTGGTCGGGATAACTTGAGGAGAGATAAACGCATTCGACACCGATAGAAGTCGTGCAAACCGATTAAAGAAACAATAAAATTTTCCTGCCGACAACAGACTAATCCTGCAGAAAAATAAACATATTCATTCCAACCTGTTTTTGTAATTACAGCCCTTTATGCACTTTAAACACGAATGGCACCTCATTTACACACCAAATCCACTGAAGTAATTATTGCGTCCTAATGCGCTCACTTTTTTACAATTTAGAAAATTCATCCATTTATTTCAAAGAGAAAAATATATATAAACATTACACTCTCTTATCCAAGTTCACAAAATTCATAATGTAAAAGAAGTAACAAAAAAAGCGAAATGAGCAAAATCCAAAGATTTTAATTTCAATTTAAGACTGAACGAAACATTGGTAATACTGTATCGCAAAAAATTGCAAAATAAAAGAAAGGAAAACAACCGAATTGGCAGTTATAATTCAACAAAGTAAGTTTAAATATTCTTGTGTGCTTAATGATATTAAGTCTCATGATTTATAGCTCATAAATTTCGCAAGGTAACGAAAAAATACTAAATGGGCACCCGAGAGTTGTTATGCAAAGAGACAAACCATAGACAAGAGTACATGAAATGACATGGACAGCACACTAAAATATGATGAAAATCAAAATCAGAGGTTTTGAATTCCATTAATGGACAGATGAAGTGAACTAATAAATATCTGATAATTTAGATCACTGGTAGCAATGAAACAATTGACCACTCAAATGTATGCTGTGAAAAGATCGCCTGACTCAATTACATAGCTTAGCTGTCCTTGCCAAAATAATCGCTGTCCTGGTGCCTACCCGTAGTTTTTTCTTCAGAACTGTAATATAATTGTACTTCAATTCACAACCAGCGTGTCCAGAAATGTTTGAGAAATATCTTAAAAATTTTAGGACCTCACATACTCAATATATATGATTGCATCAGTTTTAGATATCAATTCACAGACGTGATCAAGACGTTAACGAAATTAGTTTTGCCAATAGCCCAAATTTAATCTAAAGCATATAAAATCGACTTTAATCTAAAGCAAATACTTAATATTATATTAATATTATATTGTCTACCTCAGAAATTTCTAGAACACAATTATCAGTGATAAATAAAACCACTCACTTTATGAATTAGAGAAGCTGCAGGGAACAAGAAAGATAATACAATTGGAAGGCTTGTGCAGAAAACAAAAAGACAGAATATAATGACGATGATATGTACATAAATCATTGCAAATTACACGAAAATTCATAACGCGTAAAATCGCTTGAGCAATAATTGAAATTAAAAGACAAATATCCAAAAAATAACCCAATCCCAGCAATAAAGTCAACCTGAGAAATGAATTTTCAAGGACTCCTGTCTCAGATCTCAGATCTCACATCAGCATTCTGACACAATCAAGACCATCCCACCCGTCGGGAGAATTCATATCTCAGTAGTTGCTATTAAGCATGACCAAGTTCATGCAAAAGTCGGTCTGAACAATAGTTATGACAAGTTTAAAGTAAAAAAAAATTAAAAATTACAATTTTTTGAAGTTCCAAGAAGAATTCTAAAAACAAAAGCCTAAATTAATTTGTACTTCAAAACAGTACTCACATGATGAAGAATACCACATAATCTTTATAAAGTTAGAGCAATGAAGGGACATTAGACTAGGGCATAAAATTTTCAATAAAACTTTGGAAAAAAATCATTAAAACAAATCACGACAAATCTGGCATACGATAAAAACTGATTGTTTGACCTTCAGTAGTTACTGCTAATGATACAAGTAATTGATGAAAACGCATTGACGTTAACGTTCCAACCCGGCCACCAACTAACCAATCATCCTGGCGAAGTTCACCTAACTGTTTGCCGTTCACATCAAATAATTTTACTACAGCAGCATCATCTATACAACCAATACACTGAAATTAATTTTAAACAAAACTTGACCAGAATTTACTTGCTAAATTGAATTTAATTGGAATCACTAGAATAAAACTCTTACTGCCCCCATTCTAATTTCAACAACCGATAACGCATTACACTGCAAATGCAGAAAAATAATTTAAAAGTCAAAGCGAAAAGTTAAAGAATCTACAAAAAATTCCCCACTATACAGCTGATTTAGTGAAAAAAATTGGCTAAAAAAGTGTTAAACACATATAAAAATCCGAAAAGATCTCGCAACAAACAGTTGATTAAAGTCAACTTTTCCTGTCAGCACATTTTTAGAGATGCACAACTATTGTGTGTATATGTTATTTTATGTTCTACAGGTTTTGTTCTTCACAAATTATTTTTGTACAGTCATGAAAAGAAATACCTGACTGTGGGTGTGAACTTCCATGTATGTTAAACTGTCCTTTCTTGGAGAACTGCAGGCGTTAAAAGTTACCACAGGTTCCTGTAATTTAAATCTTACAGATTAACCACTTCAAACTTAATTGATCTCAGTTCTAAAAGTCATTGTATTATATAACACACAAATCAAATCTCCATCAACCTTAAAATTTCTTATATTTCATATAAGAAAAAGTAAGAGGTAAATCAAACCCTGAACATCCGTGGTTCCCACAGACGTATTTCGCCATCTCTTGAAGCAGCGATTAGTCTCAGGTTTCCTTCCGAAAATTCACCCGTAAGATTATAAAAAAGTGACAGCCCAATAATTGGCTCTTCGAGTTCTCGCAATGACATTGTACGCCGAGATTTGTCGGGTAGTCGTGGATCATAAATATTCACTAACCCATCACTCAAACCTGAAGAGGAAATATACGCTTAAGGAAACAATAGGAATTCAACAGTCTCAGTAAGTCTGAAATCTAACACTCTATGTTACTTAAATTGTTGAACTGATTATCAGGAAATGAAAAACATTTCCAACGTGACTAATGACATCACTGTGAAAAAATAAAACAAAAACAATACCGACGGCTAGAAGATTGCTGCCTGAATTATCAAGACTCAATTTTGTGACAGCACAATTCTTAGCACCAATTTGAATCTCCTGCATGGTCTTTTCAGCGTGGGCGTCCCATAAGCGACATACCTTCACATTACCGGAAACTGCCATGAGGCCACATTTTTGATTCCAACTTAAACGGGCAATTTACAATGAAAGTATCGGAATAAAATAGGAGGAAAAAAACCAGAAGTTACATCTGGATTTACCTGAATTTATAATTTTGGAAATAAACTGGCACTATTAAGGCGTTTTTCTCATTTTTCACTATCTTATGCCTTTCTCGCCTTCGTCAGCGAGTTTACCAAAAATCTCACTGTATTATGCGAATAATGAATCAAGTACAAATCCCAGTTGCTCTTTACCCTTCAAAAAATATGAAATGAAAAAATTACCTGGAAACAGATGCGAGATGTTTATTCATTGGAATGCTAATCGGCGCGTCTTTCAAAAGATAAGCAGCTGTTATCATTTGTTGCTCTGCCTCGAAATCATGGGAATAGATAGAATAGCCTGGATCCCAAATTCTCATCAATCCATCTTCACTACAAGTCATTAGAAGTTCTCGCGTCATTTCATTTATAACATGTAAATCAGTAACTGTATCCTGAAATTAATTAAAACATAGAAGGAAAAACAGTTATAGAGTACGACAATGAGATATTAATTTCTTCTATATTAAAATTATTCTCTAATTTTGCCAGCATAGAAATACATGAATCAACGGCATTAAGTTCACATAACCTATTGAACATAGCTTCTCAACCAGAGTTTTGACGAAAAATTAAGAAAAAAAATGGAAAAATGACATAATTACGAGCATCTACGCCATATATAAAATAAAACTGCAACGGTAAACTTGTTTTTGAATCGGGGTAGTGTTTTTTTATAACAATAAATGTAGAAAAATATTTAGCAATCATTTCAGCAGCAGAAAATTTCATAACTTCTCCCTAAGAAGCACGATCAATCAATATTGAAATTACCAACATTAACGAAGGGATTATCGTTGTGACAGAGAAACTTTCGAACATCGTATAATCGCTGCGATTCACATCGCCAAATGGTCACTGTTTCGCCATCACATGAGTATAGATGAGGCCTTATTTGGCTCCAGGCCAAACATTTACTTACCGCATCTGTCTTCACAGTCAACGAATGAGCATCAAAAAATAGTTTCTGAAAAAAAACCTACCTTTTGTTTTTGATCATCATCCGTTAATGAAATGAATATACAGTGGGTAAACACACAAGCAATGTGACTTATGACCCAATCCGCCGAGTTATTTTTTAAACTTTTAATTTGTGAGGAACTAGTGTTTGTCCCAATTACTACCTCTGTCTATTAAAACAATATAATCACCATCAAAATTAATTGCTAAAGAGTTTTGAAATTTGACAACTGAGAAACCTCTTCCTTGAGTGCCCGAATTTCTTTCTTTGAAGTTTGCTTCAAACCTTCATCTTTATGCGACGCCCAATCACTAGGCATGGAGTGGGTTGCCAAACGATCAGTTAGACCATCACCAACTTCTCCTGTGATTAAAAAAATAATAAAAGCCTGGTTTTACAAGTGTGTAGGAATGATCTTTAGGGAAAGCTGAAAATGCTCATTTTATGAAAATATTCATTATCATAATAGTACAGTTTCTACCAATAATAAAAAGAACAGTTATTTAAACTTAAATTATGTAAACCAGCAAACCTTGTATTACATCCAAAATAGGTTCAGTGAATCGCCTAGTACACCACGGTACAAATTCTGTTGTTACTAGAGCAACTACCGGTTCCCTTTCTATAGAGGAGGTTTCATCCAGTTTTGTCACGCTTTTAATTGTAGGTGAATACATCTGGAAAAAATAAGCATTAAAAACTAGAACGTTTCAATTTTGAAGGAGAGATGAAGTAAACTCCCATACATTATGTTCATTACCCAAAATAAATTTATTACATTTCGTTTAGGTGTGAAGATTGCAGACTGATGGAATACTTGCAGTTGTTCTTGACGTCGATCCAAAACCATATTTTCTGAATTCCTACGGATGTGATCTTCTAACAAGGGAGGTGTTGCCGCCAAATCCAATGTTGGTGAACCGACAGTAAATGTTACTGCTTCCGCAGAAGATGATTCAGTCTGCTAAAAACTGAGGAGTTTGTAAATTTTAGACTATTTAAAAACTTACACAGTAAGTCGGACCACAACTTCCAGAAAAGATTTACTAAGGTGTTAGTTAACATACACTGATCATAATCACTCGCGCAATCTTAAGACACTTAATTCTTCATCATGTAGATGTTAGGGAACAATTCTCTCTCAAATCTTTGCTTTTAAATGAAGTAACACTTACCTTACTCAACGACGCTCGTTCACCACAATTCAGCTTTCTTTTTCTCTCATGCCTCGTTGTTGCTAACTTGTCAACGTGCTCAATCAAAACCTCAAATAAATTTCTTTAGTTAAAAAGCCATCCAAAATTGCAGAAGCTACCAAAGAAAGAGACAATGCTGCGTTGAAAAAGACTTTAAAATTATATCATACTACGAACCTTCTATTAAAGATATGTTTTATTCTTCAAAAAATAGTTTTAAATGAAACACTTCAATATACTGACTTGTGCCATTTCAGCAATCTTGTTTACAGGATCCAGAGAAAGCCTCAGAAGTGACAACCATATACGTTCCGACTGGTCATTAAATGTTTTCGATCCCAAGAATTCAATTTGTTTAATAGCTTTATTCCTACAATATGAAATGTTAGAATTGTAAAGTCTATATAGCACTGTCATAGGCTTAAGTGCTAGAAGCGCGCTATTACATGCAAAAACAGCATACTTGAAATTCTCATTGCGCATTTTCTTTGTAGAATCCAGCAGTTTAGTAGAAAAATCATTTAGTGAGCTAGTATCAAACATCGACTTCCACTGTGCGTAAACTTTATCCGCAACCACTCCAGAAACTTAAACATGACTTTTTAACAATAGCAAAAATTAATAGTATCAGTCCTCGACGTGACTTACCTCTCATTAAAAATGATATTGCCTGAAGTACTATCTCACCACATACTGGGCTTATGTTTTATGCAACTAAAACGTCTTTATGTTCATAATAAGAATTACGAATTTATTTCTTCTGCCATCTATATTCATGAGTAAAACATTCGGCAGAGGAGTCATGGTGCAACTAGACAGAAGATTTAGAAAATCAGAACTGGGCATGAACATTTTTTCCTAATAAACAGCTGGTTTTTTCAACGGCGCCTACCGAAATTCATTGAACTTGATCTTCGAGGTGAATTTAATGGAGCTTCCAGAAAATGGGCTCGTTTTCGAGATGCTGATCTGAAAAAATTTACTGCAGTCACAAAGCAACGTAGAGGTGTTTGACAGTGAAAAAAAGCAGTGTTTTTTAAATGCAAACCGAACCTCGGAAGACTGCGATCATAACCACGAGATACAAATGCATCATCTTCCTCGTCAATTGAAAGCAAAGGTTTCATTTCCTGTTCACCTGCCTAAATTCAGGGAAATCCATTTAGATACCAAAAAAGGAATTGTTTCTATTTAAGATAGATATATCCATGATATGTAATGTTTAATAATTGTTTGTAAGGAGTCCAATTAACGCAATGAAATACTCTATAAAATGTTTTATAGAGCAAACATTATAACAAACTAAAGAGTATAAATAATTCACCGAAAGTTTCCTTTCCCTGAATTTCTTTTGTTCAATCTTTTCGTTAAGACCCATTGACAAACTGGCAAATCGATTTTCAAAATCAATAATAAACCACTGCATTGCCACAACCAATTCAGCTCGAACAAGTACTGAACCATCGAAGGTGCATTTCATCGAAAGTTTATCACAAACTTCATGGTCAATCTGTAAAAGGCAACAGTAAATTATTGTATTTAAGTGATAGCAGTATACTACATCAACATCAATTCTTACTGCCAACCAATTCTGGATCAGCAAAATTCTAAGAAAACTCTACACAGATACGTACAATTGTGGCGTGCTCGATATTTTCTGATTTATTTCTTACAAGGCATCCAATTGCATATACTGCAGCAGCACGTACTTCTGGAACTGAATCATCCAAAAATTCAAGAACCTAAAAGTCACCTTTTAACAGCTTTAAAAAGAATCTAGCTCGTGATGTGGATTAGCCAAGAACAGTATTTACACAGAGTTTTTGACTATAATTCCCTTCCATAGTACTTAAAGCATTTGCAAAAACTATATTGTATACCCTTTCATAAGCAGCCAGTCTAATCGCTTGCCATCTGGCGTCATCATAATCAGCCCACAGTCGTCCAAGACCAATAAGTAACCATAATCGTAACAATCTACACTGTCGCAAAGCTGCATCTGACAGAAGCTCGATGCAAAGTGTTACGTATCTATTATCAGTCAACAATTCTTGCGCAGGTCTAAAATGATATGTAGCTTAAGGGAAATGAAAACTACTTGAAAAACACACAGTGCAAGCACTCATACTATAATGAATGAAACTAAAATACAGACCTATAGTTGTTTTCAATCAAAGCTGCCATTACAAATGCTGGGACAATTTTTTGTCGCGGATTGGTATTAGGGTCATTCAAGATCGTCAAAAAATACATGTATCTGAAAAAAAAAACGCTATCTTTCACTAATGTGATTAAGTGGCAAAAAAAATTCATCCTATATTGTTAGATCTCAATAGATCGCCGACAATATCTTAGAATCATCCACGTTTGCACCTTTCAGTACTTGACTGCTTCTACTATACGTTATTTACTTTTCTCGGAGCTCCCAAATAGCTTCGGTTTTTTCTCCTATACATTTCTTATAAAGCATAAAGTTGGCATGGAAAAACATGCTCGCCCTTTTTACAATTCATTTTTTTACGAAGATCAGAAACTACTAATTTTTAAATTCAGTCCTTGAATAAAACTTACCCTCGTTCTTTATCCTTAATGAGATCCACTTGACAACTTGTTTCTACAGCAAGAATTTTCGCCCAGATGAACGCCAACCACGGTCGTAGTTCTTTTGTTGCGCTTTGAAGCAACTTAAGAACATACGGAAATACACCGACAGAGAGGGCATGGCCTACGGCCCATGAACCCAAGTCTAGAAAGCGGGCCAAAAGCTCCAACGCTTTCACTCGATGTACCTCAAAATGCACCTCAAAACAATGATTATGATCATTTCTTCTATCAGTATCAAATTCGAAAACTTTTTTTGGAATTAGTATGACAAAATGAAAATGGTAATATCCCAAACATGTATTAATGCTTTATAACACCCTTCAATCAGTACCTGACTCAAAAGCACTTGCAAAACAACGGGAAGCTGTTGTGGAGGAGTTCGTCGTTCACCACCATATTTAAGCCAAACTTCGAATGCTTGCAACTGTTCAATGAAAAACCAATTATGGGTGTAATCTGTTTCATCTACAGGTGCAAGCTGAGAAGTCATATCAATAAGCACTATAAAATAATGCTAAATTATTATACTAAGGTTATATAAATACTATAAAGAGTGACAACAAACGCATAATCAATTCCTTATAAAAAAAAACAAAATTATAATCATATTTCGATTATCTCAGGTATTCTGAAAGATTCATAACAACGCTTTAACGTTGTTGAACCGCGATTTAAACTTCACTTATGAACAATTAATTTCAACTCAAACATACATTCATGACGAACGGATGAACGTGAGAAATATATTTCTTTTGCAACAGACCAAAGTTTCTGCTTTGGTGTCGTGAATCCCTGCATTTGGCTCAGGCACAAGTCTATAGTATAATCCCAAGCATCCCAAAGAGGATGACTATGAACAGATGGCAAAGAAGGACGAGAAACAACATGACACTGATTTTCGCGCATTACTCGATTAGCTAATACAAAACTACGAAATACCGATGCGACTAACAAATCCTAAAAAACAATATAAGAAGTCTCATATTTCTAGTGATAGTTTGCAACTTTTTGATTGAAGAAAGCTACCATAAAATATATAAAAATAAATGAACAGCAAGTATCATGGTTAATAAATTTATAATATATTGAAGAAAAAACTTAAGGTAATGATGAAGAGTATTATACTGTAAAGATGAGAGAAATGTGAAAATACACCGCACTGACCAATTGCATTGTAAGAAAGACTTCTTGGAAAAGAGAATCAAGCGAACCTACTGGAACAAAAAAATCTAAAGCGTACCAAACGAAACAGTTTCTGAAACAATTCTTTTGGAAGCGAACTCCACGCTATCGTGTCGCTAATAGCTGTGAATATCCAGTTCAACTCGCCAAGCATGGTTCTACGATCACTTAACTGACCAGGAATCTTATCAACTATTGTTACCGGGAATCGATCCTGAAACATTAGAATATAATTAAGCACAATAAATAAGACCAATATAACGCTTAACCAAACAAATACATGGAAAATAATTTCACAGAATGTATACCTCTAAGTGATTTTTCAAGATATACCACAACACTGAAGTTTGGATTGGCGTTAAAATACATGAAGTGAAAAGATCAGCCGGAAGCCTTGAATCCATTGGAAGTAATTCTTGATCTCCGCATGCTCCAATGTGGATACATTCCTATAACTTGTGTGTGTACAAGAAACGGATAGACAATAATGAAAAAGAAGCCATGCTGAAGTAAGTAGAAAAAGTATTGAAAGTACTCCCATAATTTGTATCAGAATGACAACGTAAAACCACGATTTCTAACCAATAAATAGCTTTAAAAAAATTTACTTTAAAATTTGGCTTCTTCCGGAATCCAAAAGCAGATGCCTTTTCCTCAAGACTCATTTCAGCTTGAATGATAGGTAGTGGTGGCGGCCTCGTTTCCATATGTTCATCGAGTTGCTTAACCCACTCTTTTTCATGATCCTCAGCAAAGCGAAAGAAAGACTTTACTAAAATACATCACGATATATAAAATGCAGTGAAATAAATAATACAATGCTATTATTTAATTTCAATCGCAGAATAGAAGTGGAATCACGAAGGAATCGGAATCAAGGAGCTAAATAATAGGGAAGAAGAAAACAGAAAAGGTATCAATTACTTCCAACATGGCACTGAAGAGTTTTCGTCAAAGTAAAAAGTACAACTGCAATAACTTGGTGCACTTGCATTACTAACATTTCAATTATTTCTTATAGGAAATGACCCTTCTAATCACTGCGCCAAATTCTACCGGAAGAAATTCCTTAACTTACCAGCCAGACCAGCACAATGGCAATCCCATACATACACAGCCGGATGGCCCATCCACGACTGTAAGTCAAAAATCGAAAGTGGAATGTACTGAAATTTATTCCAATATTGGTAATTTTTTAGTTGAGGGAATTTAGAAAATAAAAAATTATCATATGTTTGAAATGTTTCAAATACCTGAGTAAAATTTTTGTTGAAAACCCATATTTCACCATTTTCAGTAGGTCTTGGAACACCATGTCCGTTATAATGAAATAGGATACGCTCTTCTTTAGCGTTACGTCGCAAACTTTGACATAAACGGCGAACATCATCTACTGTTGGGTCATTGGCTGTTTTATATCTGTAAAGAAGAAAGCTTAAACAGGAACTGAACCATAATTCTATTTGACAACAACATCAAACAATCAGTGAATTATATATAAAATGCAATATTCATAATCCTTACGAGGCCCACTGCTGTATACAACACATAACGTTTAGGAACACCAAATAACCTACTGCTGTCGAGTTACCTTGCACGCGGTTGCCAACGTTCATAACTTTTCTGGAGTGCATTACCAATTTTAACAACTGCTTTCTGGGGATTCATCCCCAGTGGGTCAATCCAGCATTCTCTTCGTGCACATGGATTCGGCTTATGAACGTCTGGTGGGTCGACACCAATGTTCAGACACAGCACAAGAGCTACCGAAACTGTCCTCATGCGTTCCTTCGAATACTTCCGCCTACAATACTTTAATGATAAAACGGCTGAAAGCTTACGAACTCCGCTCTTTCGGTCCTGTCACTGCGAGTATCACTTCAGAATAATTCTACGTCCTGAAGCAACGCACCTTATCGAGCAGTGATAATTGTGGTCATAATAAGAAAAAACCGAAATTTCTTAAAAATATAAGTAGCAAAAGACATGCCATAAGTCTCTATCAGCAATTTCCTCGTTAATACCCACAATTTTTTCCACATGACGCAACTCCTGAAACCAAGTCGGCAATGGAGGGTCGCTACTCTGAAACAGATACTAGTATAAATTCTTTACACTAGAATGACGCCCTATTGAATAAAATGCCTTAATAATTCCTCCTACCATCCTCCTCACCGATCATTCTATTATATTGCGACTTTATAAGGTTTTCAGTATCACGCATCTGCACTGCAACTTATATTACCACCGAAAAAATAAACAACCGACCTCATCATTCTATATTATCTATCACACGGTAATTAATATCATGGAAGAGACCTACAATTGGGTAAGTTCAGATTACGAAATGGCCATACTAATTTACTTTCACCAAACTTTCATATGATTCTTATTCAGAATAGCAGTATGATTTGTCTAATTATATGAGCATTGAACTTTCATCTTAGTTTAATCTAAACATACTCTCCTTAACGTAAATATTTGTAGTTTGAAAGGAAAAAAAGTGATAATTTTAATGTTAAACTTACAACATCATCCATCGATTTAGTTATAGGTGCTTAATGTGTCTTTCAGAAAATACTATGCTTAGAAAGCAACAGAGAAATCTTTTATCTGAGATCGATATATACACCCTTATCGAAACGCTGAAGCTTATCGCACATAATCTGCAAATTCTTTCAATAACTTATTCTATAAATTATGCAGAAAAAAACAGAAAGCAATTTTTTACAGAAAAACAAAAAACAACAAGGATCGAAAAATGAAATTACAACGAAAACGGAAACGAAAAAAGAAAAATTCCAAAGTCACTCGCAATCATTGCCACCAATGCTATTATCAATTTCTTTTCCATCTTAATGTACAAATCTTATTAATCTCTGCTGATCTCAGCAAAGACTGATAAGATTTTGCAAAATTTAATGTTTCACAGTATTACGCAATCTTTACTGGCTCCTCGATGCAGATGTTACATTCCAACACAGTAATCACACACACACATTTTTAGTAGTGTGATAGAACAGAAGAAACACTCACACTGTTTATAATCTTTTGAAATGCAACACTCTTTTTTTCAAACTCCTTTATTCTCTAACTGTAACTATTATTGGTATGCATGAAAGGTGGCGAACAGTAATAGAATTTGAAAAAGCTAAATGAAAGGAAAACGACCGAGACAACCCGGCATTCTCGCAACCAGTCCGTTTTCAATTTCTGCTGTTTTCAAAACGGTTTCACACTTCAACCTTCCCGTCAAACATGACAACACGTCACATACTGTCCTCACGTTGAACCTCTGTGAAACATGCAATCCCACTCATTTGTTTTTGAATTTAAATAGTATGAAAGTGGTTGTGACAACACATCAAACATTTCACCTTATATTTGGTAAAGGAATTGCCGAAAAAAATTAGCTCATTGATTTACAAGTGAAATGAAATTGAATATGAATACAATTGTAGATGAAACATAAATTTGACATTAATTTTCCAATTAAAAAATTGCAATTATAACTGACCAAAACCGAAAATTATGATCTTATGTAACAAGAGCAAATTAATTTAAAACTACCAGAATTTTGTTCGAAATTCAAAATCAAACAAATTAATTTAAAGCAAAACAAAATATCACAATTATTTATTATTGACAATATAAAAATTGTTCAAAACAATTTACACTAAAGTTTTCCTTCTATTTATCCATTCAATGCTTCTCCTGAAGCTTATTAGTCTGTAGAATGCGTTACTTACAATAAATGTTGCAATCTATTTGTACAAATTATAATTTAAACTTAATTTTATTTTTTCACTTTTGCAATTTGACGCATCTTCCCAAATGTATGTATGTATGTGTGTGTGTGTGTGTGTGCATGTATGTGTATGCATGTATGTGTGTATGTACGTGTATGTCAACGTAAAGAACATATTATCAGCAAACAAAACGATGCAATATGTACTTTTAGCTTCCCTTGCCGAATATGCAAATTTTTGCAGGAACAATTTTGCACTTAAATATCCTCTGGAAAGGGTCCTTGCATCATTCTTACTGCACTTGTTGTACCGGACGGTCTGCTCTTCTTGTGCTGATTGCTTCTTGGTGCTTCTTTGGCTCTGGAATTTTATCGGTGTAATCAACGCTTTCATCGTCTGTTTGCGTCCCTAATTTTCATTGGTTGGTATATCCCTAACTTAAATTATAATTAAATGATCTAATTATATTTTCCCTAATTATATTCTTCCTAAACGTCAAAGTTTTAACGTTTTGTAAAAACAAAACTTTATAAAACTACTGCTTCCGTAGAAAATTGATGCAGTAGAATGGGATTACTTGAAGACCGGTAGGCTTACTGGGGATTTTCTCGATAAAATTGTCAATCAAATGACAGTTAGAAGTTTGATATGTCTAATACAATTAAATTACCAAATTAATTAATTATTAATTAAAATGAGCATTTTAATCAAAGATAAGTTAAAAATTATATTAAAAACATTTTAATTGAAATAGTTGTTTAAAAATAAACATTTTTGATTTGATTACTTGTTAAATTATTCTTTGTATGCGATTCTATTACACGAATAATATCCAGTTTAATAACTTCACAAAAGTTTATTACTGATATGATATGATTATCATTCCAATAGCGCATCTGTGGATGTTATTTTTTTCAGCAAAAAATCAATAATAGATATCGATAAAATGGATATTAAAAAGATGGTATGTATTCTTTCATTAAATAAAAAATTTTCCTTTAAACAAAAATTTTTTTCTTTTTAATTTCTTTAAATTAATAGAGCTCATGAAAATCTCTTTGCAACAATCAATTCATATGTTTGATATTCTGTTGAATGTTAGATGTTTAAATATCAGGATGAATAAATTTGCACATTTCTACGTACATAAATTTGCATATTTTTTTTTCAAAAAGAAATAATAGATAGTTTCATTAAATAATTTAAAAAAGAAAGTGGTAGGTTGAAAATTTACTGAACTACAGCGTGAAGTGATTTCTATACATATTGGCCAAGCTGGCGTACAAATCGGTAGTGCGTGCTGGGAGCTATTTTGCTTGGAGCATGGCATTCTTCCAGATGGACAGGTCGCGTCCGAGCCTGGTCAACCAAAACATAATTCATCATCGCTTACGACGTTTTTCTCCGAAACCTCTACCGGACGCTACGTTCCACGTGCATTGCTAGTTGACTTGGAGCCAACTGTTGTCGGTAAGCACAACTTTTTAATAACATTCGTTTTATTTAATAACTGTTTTAATTAATTTAAGCAAGAAAAGAAAGTATGAACAAGTAAATATGCTGATCAAATAAAATAAATCCATTTGACATTATAGATGTGGTTCGAACCGGCAAATATAAACATCTGTTCCATCCGGAACAAATGGTAACCGGTCTTGAGGATGCAGCAAATAACTATGCTCGTGGGCATTATTCAGTTGGCAAAGATGCGATTGATAAGGTTATGGATCGTGTCCGTCGTTTAGCTGAGCACTGTGGCGGATTGCAAGGTTATTGCTTTACTTTTCTATGAGACAATTTATCAATATAATTTCCTAGGTATACCTATTAGATTTAGGAGAGAAGGTATACCTGTTGAATTAATAGCGAATAATAAAATGAAAGAAGAATGGTAATAGAAGTAAACTACGGTATATTTATTTCTGAATTTTTTAGGATTTCTCCTGTTCCACTCATTTGGCGGAGGTACTGGCTCCGGTTTCACATCATTACTGATGGAACATTTAACGATTGATTATGGAAAAAAAAGCAAACTGGAATTTTCGGTCTATCCGGCACCGCAAGTCTCGACCGCTGTGGTTGAACCATATAATTCGGTTCTGACAACTCACAGCACTCTTGAACATGCCGATTGTTCATTCATTGTGGACAATGAAGCAATTTATGACTTGTGCCATCATAATCTGAATGTTGATCGACCATCTTATCCTAACCTGAATCGCCTTATCGCTCAGGTTTTCTTTCTTATAATACTAAATTATCTTCAGTAGTTTAACATATCTTAAAAAATCATTGATTTAATGAAAATGATAGTAATGCCGCTACGAACAGATAAAGATAAGCTTGTGTTCATTTGAAATATTTTCAAAATTTTAGGATTAGTTATTAATGAAGAGTGTAATATTGATTACTAGAATTAGTACCTAATCAATGAAACCTAATCAACCTTTTTTTTAAGGCTGTTTCGTCGATCACAGCTTCATTGCGCTTCGAGGGCGTGCTAAATGTGGATCTAACGGAATTCCAGACTAACCTGGTGCCATATCCACGTATTCATTTTCCGCTGGTGACATATGCTCCAGTGGTTTCTGTCGAAAAAGCCTGTCACGAGTCTCTTTCGGTCGCTGACATTACCCGTGATTGTTTCAGTGCACCAAATCAAATGGTTAAGGTATGTTTTAAGAGTCATTTTATTTCAACCTTAAATTATTGAATTACATCAGTTGCTTTATTATTAGATCATTTTCTTTTGAATTATTCAAGTATTCCGGTTGACTTAATTTGTATGACTTATCTTCTGATTTGCTTTCTTAACAAATATAAACTTCTTCCAAGTGCAATCCATCGAAAGGGAGGTACATGTCGATATGCCTTCTGTATCGTGGTGATGTCACACCAAACGATGTTAATGAAGCTATCAGCTCCATTCGTCAGCGCAGACAGATTCAGTTTGTGGAATGGTGCCCCACTGGATTTAAGGTGGTATATTGTTACTGTTTGAAAATGACTTAAGAAATCACAGAGCTATTATAAATTTTTGATCCTTCCATCATAAGATCTTCCTAAAAAGTTTAAAGTTTTCAGATTGGTGTTAATCATCAGCCACCTACAGTGGTGCCAGATGGTGATCTTGCGCCTGTACCACGTGCAGTTTGCATGCTAGCTAATACAACAGCCATTGCTGAGGCATGGATACGTCTAGACCTCAAATTTGATTTGATGTTTGCAAAACGCGCATTTGTCCACTGGTTTGTTGGAGAGGGTATGGAGGAAGGTGAATTTATTGAGGCACGTGAAGATCTGGCCATACTCGAGAAAGACTACTTCGAAGTGGCCGTAAGTTTTTTTAATGATTTGTGTTCTTATTAATTCACTTTATATGGGTCTAATATTTTACTTCATTTGTGTAATCTCTAATTGTAATTTTTCTGATTTTGGACTATTGAAATTAGAAAGGATGAAATTATAAAAGACCCAGCAACCTTCCAACAATTGCTTCTCCATTTTAGGGTGGCGCGGAGGCGGAAGATGCTGATACATCGGCCGAAATTTAAGACAATTCAAGTGAAAAAGGAAAGCTGGAAGCAGCAGTTGAATTTCAGGCATATGCACAAACATCCCATTTTCCCTTTGTACGGCTCTCTTCAATAAAAGTCCTTCTGTCGCATAATGCAAATAACAAGTTTTTACAAAATTCAATAAGATTCAATATACCAAATGATTAAATGTATCTAAATACCTTAAGCGAAATCATATTACTGTGAGGGTTTGAAATCTTTTGCGCTGCAACGAGGGTAAAAAAGCGCCTTTTAAATTCAAATTTGTTGAACTCGGATTTTAATTTTGGCATTGAAATACAAAATACAATGAAAAATAATGTGAATATGCTCAGCGATCTGTGAAAAATAAAAATATATGATTGGAAAAATATTTGTAAAACATATGATACATGTAAGACAACAAATCGTAATTACAAATTTTACGGATACTTTTTCGCTCTGGTTCATTTCTTTAAAATCTGGTGAAGTTTTGTTAAAAGCGAGGTCAATTTGTTGCTTTTATGAAACATTATTTTAAATTTAGTTTTATATTAAATTATCAGCAATTTCACTTACCGTAGCTTACAATGTAGTATTGTAAAAGGGTTGATGTTGATAAAGACCGAGCAAAAGTAATTCAACTAGTTTTAATTAAAATGAAAAGAAAACATCAGTGATGATGCTTTCAATCAACTCCCAATTCATCTGAAACTTGTCTAATCGTAAAATAAAGCTAACTTAAAACAATCTGTTATTACAAAAAAAATTGAATACAAAAAAATTTCGCAAAATTTCAAATTCTAATTTTACACTTCCGCGGCCCTGTTTTTACGGTAAAATCGATGTTACCATTATTTCATCATTATTAATTAATCGAACTTCCCAAATAGTGCAACAAGCATATAGCTGTAAACAAATGCCCGTCATGCGAAATCTCTTTCGAGAATAAATGTCCTATTATCACACGAGAAAAACCCCCACAAAAGGCCTGGAAAAAGAAACAAAAAAGTAATTTCTTAAATTTCATTCCACTTCATCCATTTGCTGTCATGTTTGCTACGAAAACAACAGAAACATTTACCAAAAAGAAAGTATGATTATAAAATATCTTCTCAACGTAACAGCTTTGAGAATTGCGAAAGAACTTTTAATTTGTTTGATTTACCAGCAAAAAAAGAATAAAGGAAACAAATCCGAAAAAAGGAAAAAAGAAAACAAATCAAAGAGAAAAAGCTGTTTAATTTTGTCAGGTTGTTCGTTAAATAAATTCGAGTTAGATGTCTGATTCAAAGAATTTTTTACTCTATTAATTATAGTCTCTTTCCTATAACTTTTTACTTTACGATATTAGCATGAACATTAGAGTGAGATTTTTAAATAATCAGAAATTGTGCTGATAAACTACTAATGATTCAGAACGTTAGTAGTTTCTCTCAAATGAGATTTATAACAAAGGCATACCAACAGGAAGCAGTAGTGGAAGAATTTAGAAAACAAAATTATATCATGTTAAAGAATTTGTAGATTTGGAGGATTCTTCTGGAACAGTTTCTAGGTGACCACTGGTCGTCGAGATACCAATTCGTGAACATTCTAAGAAGTATGGTGACATCTTTTCAGTTGCATGAATGGGAGGAATCACTTCAATTCTGGTTTCGGTGTTATTATATGCTTTCTTTGACCCACTGAAATTTCCACAAAAAATAATTATGAACAGAGAACTTGAAGAAGGAGAAACACAAATATAAAACATATGAGATTTTTCACCTATTGACAGTAGTAATTGAATCCGACGACTTCGTTCGTTCACGCTCTTGGAACGTGTCCGGTGTAAGACGATTTCTTGATGATGGTGAATCAAGTGAATGCCTTCCTGTAATTAAACGAAACGAAATGCTAAATGTAAGCTATAAAATAAATTCACTAATGTAAGAGACCAAAGTTTTTTGATTAAAAATTTTTCTTTGATCTAAAAATATTATTGTACGTTTATGCAGAGCCGCTTAATGATAACACACTAAGGTGTAGTGGAAAATTATGACCAAAAACTTCAGACTGAATGCTTTGAAACCAACAGAAAGAATATATGATAGTTGATTGACAAATCCTATATCTAATAATAAAAACATTTATTTACCATTATTTAACGCACGCATATTCAACAAAGAGGGTGGATGTTGTGCAGGACGCCAATGACGAGAACAGTTGATTATATGTATAAAGCAATTAATTTCTGCGGCGAAAACGTACAAAATAATGAGCCACATAATCCAAAATGGAACTAAAACACCGAAGAACAGGAACAAGGGCGATCGTTCCATAAACGACGGCATTTGCTCCACCAAATAATGGAAAGTTTCGTATGCAAACCAAATTATGAAACAGATCTTAAATAGGAAGTTTTTTTAACACTATTGCCTGATGTTTATGTTTCTTCAAAGAAGTTTTTAAGCATCAAAATCTTTTTTCACAAATTTATGCAAACCTGTACGATGTAGGATGGAATAATGGTGAATTTAGGAGAAGTGATGAAATATTTCTTTGTTTGATGACTCTTTTGAGGTATGTTATCCGTAAGTTTCAGTGTCCAAATCCCAGTAAGAGCTCTGAAAAAGACTGGTATGAGAAACTAAAAGGTTGGAAGCATAACGAGACTTATTAACTTCATTATGAGAACATTTATACAAATCAAGCAATTCTGGGTACCAATTAGCAGTATAATGACCGTAACTTACTTCCAAAGCAACCATAACTTTAAAGAGGTAACTAACCCAAAAAGAACAGCATAGGCTATAAGAGAGTGTCCCCAACCGGCCTCTTCAGATGGTGGTTCAATGATATTGTTAATCAACATTACCAGAGATAAAATGATCATCAAAATCTGCACCATGAGAAAAATTATCTGTAAATAGTATTAATTAATAGTTAGAATGCCTTGACAATTAACTGATAGCATAAAAAGGCAAGCGCCGGTAGTTTTCTACATCGCTGCTCATTATTATTATGACTTGTGCGCATATAAAAATGATACAGAAAAAAAAGGAACGCATGTGACAAGAAGATCAAACAAGCTCACTCTGCAATGTATCTGTGAACAAA
This sequence comes from Litomosoides brasiliensis, assembly GCA_013365375.1. Lineage (NCBI taxonomy): Eukaryota > Metazoa > Nematoda > Chromadorea > Rhabditida > Onchocercidae > Litomosoides > Litomosoides brasiliensis. The sequence continues at coordinate 67,487 of JABVXW010000213.1, read as the reverse complement.
TCCAGAAGTGTCGCTGTTCCTTGTTCATTTTCGTGGCAGATAAAGTTAGATTAATGGCATCCCTATGACGGGAACTTGCCATCCGATGCGAATGGGTACTCATGCAAATCTAAAATGATAACAGTAAATGATTAATTTCTTATTTTACTTGATCTTCAATAATTTCATTTATCTAAATAAAGAGAAGATGTTAGCAATTATGCTTGGATATGCACTGAATTAGTTTTACCATAAGAATAACACCTAATGCATACATGTTGCGTAATACATACGTATCTGATAGGTTACCCTAAATTTGTCATACACATAAACACGTATTAAATCTAAGTTCATTCAGCTAAACATACAAAATAAACACATTCTAATAAAAAAAATTTTGTCATACTTGATTAGAAATGTGTAATTTCTAATCGATTAAACTCAACAGAAATGTAGTGTACTCGCAAAACAAAAGAGTATAAGTATTCACACGTAATAAGCATTCATTTAACCATAGAACAACGGATAAAATATACGTGTGGACACGACAATCCTTTTCATAAAAAAATTTTTACACAAACAATAATAACACAATAAATTCTTAGCCTAAAAAAAAGCATAAAAGCATAACACATATGCATGCGCATCTCAGCCATTTCAAGAATGGATCAATGGCTGGACGTACGTGCAAAAACATGTATGAACGAAACATACATCCAAATACAATAATCCTTACGCGATTGTTCGCGCAACCTTTCGCATGATCAATGATCAATAAACTGTTATCCTAAAAAGACACAAGCGCATGCATCTCATCCATTTCAATAAGTGTACGGCTGTTACATAAGAATGATTTATACGTGGAAGCTTAGGAAGAAGCTTCTGATGACCGTGTATATTTGCAACGGATTTTTTTTCCTAGATTCTTCCAAAATGAACAAACAGATCGTAGTAGATAACGCATAGGCCTAATGTCTTTTTTTTGAGAAGAGGAGAGAGGGATAGGGGTCTTCTTCGTATATTTATACACTTTTAAAAATTTAGAAGTTTAAATTTGAAATGATCTTTTTTTGCAGTGTTACCGAATTGTTTAAAAATTTTATACATTGTATGTTATTAACGACGAATTGGTGTCATGAGAGAACCGGAAGAAGAAGAAGAAAAGAGCAGAGATGAAACGGATCAGGTAAACAATTCAATAAGAATTAAGCTGAGAAAGATGTTTTAGAAGTTATAACTTGACGAATTTTTTTCCGTAAATTTGAGAAATACTTTAATTTTGTGGAATATTTTAAAGTTTGTACAAATTTTGGATGATTTTTTATTTCGACTAAGAGAAAAGCATTTACTGGGAAGCAATAAAACATAGGATGTGCAGACTTATATATATATATATATTTTATCATGACAAGTTGGGAAGAAAGGAAAGGTCAGGAAAATTTTAGGCTCCACGGATATTGGGTCCAGATTTTCTGGATCAAACCGCTTGTCTTCCACCGGACATGCACAACGACTGGATCAGTGTACTTGCTGCCGAAAATAATCGGCGAATTAGTGATGCTGTAATTTTCTGATCTAATAATTAACTAATTAATTTATCAGTTGAATAAGTGACTAATTTGTAATGTTGTTATGCATATTTCTTTTTGTCATTTACCCAAACTACAGAAGTTCTGGACAAGTTTTCCTATCACTTCTTTCCATTAATTAGTGAATTTAGAATCGGATGCATAGTAGACTGAAAAATTTTCCGAGTTTTTTGCGTAAATTCCTTCTACACCTTTTCCATAACTTAAAATCTCTATTACTTTTATGTGATCAACTTTCAACTTTGCAGAATGAGTGGAATCATGTGTTTCATACACCTCGTTCCGCCGAATACATTTTTACCGCATGTACAAGACTTCGTTTACCACAAGAAGTGAAATACAGTGCTCTGCTAATATTTGACAAGTAAAAAAATGCTTTGCACGTTCTTTTCTCACATTCATGAACAAGAAGGAAAGACGATTCTAGTCTTCTTTACTAGACGTTCTCTTTGAGGTAGACTGTATCGTAGTAAAATATGAATTAATCACATTATTACTATATGATAACGTATATTGTGCTAACCTTAGTGAAACAATTTTTACGACATTAGTTGAATTCTTTCTCCACAAATGTGGTTAGTTGCAGTTTTATGGTACAGCTAGTTAGTCGCTTACATGAAAGTATATACAATTCGAGACGGTCCGATCGGAAAAAATATCAGGAATGGAATCGTATTGAAGCGACATTATCGCGTCAAGTGACTTTACGAATGCTTTCAGCAATTCAAATTGCCTCCAAAATGCACAGCTATCATGACGTAAGCTTCGCCATCAGCTTCACTTGATAAGTTCTACTAAAATTTGAAATAATGAAACAAGAAATTAATATCTTGTGCCTCTATGAATGACTTGGACTAAGCCATTTGTAACTGTTGATGAACATGAAACTTCATCGTGTTATAAAAAAGGAACTAAGAAGAAAGTCATTATTGAAATTGTTGATCATACAGTCACTTCAAGTGTTTTTTGTTTTTTGTAGAGTTTATCAATCCAAACCGTAAAGTTATGTCTGAAAACATTGGGATTTGCTTATACGGAAGAATCTGTTGTACGATCTGAATTACGCGTTCTATCAATGATCAATTGGGAACCCGCTTATCACTCCACTCCACTCGTTTATATCGAGTCGCTGTTCAAAATGCTTAGTAAGTTCGGCTTTTGAGATTTTTAAAATTTTCCTTGAGTTTACAAAAGTCTGTTTAGTTTACTGAGTTGTGAAATTTAACACTTTTTCGTCAAATAATTTAATCAAATTACTTTAGGTAAACCTACTAGCAATTCATCAGAATGCAGAATATACTTCACTTCGTCATTAAAGGCATAACATAGTTCTTAAAATAGATTTATTCCTAGTGAATCGAATAAGAAACTTATTATGCTATATACATGCACCTACTCACATACATGCAAACTGTAACGACAGAATAGTGCATGTGATGTCGGTAAGCGCAGCAATAATTTTAGAGATTAAATGGGAACAAAGTGTTGAAGCATGCAATTACTGGCGGTATATCTTGTTAGTGCTGGACTGTGTTTTCATTCACTGGAACGATGTGTACAAACGGATGATGGCAAATGTTTTGGGTCCGTCGGCAGACATTGTTACACGGTTTTTTTCCAAATTATTTCTATACCCTCTTCATAAATTGTTCTGTTGCATAAGGAAGAGATAGCAATGGCTTGTATAACCTCTCAACTTTCTCGCAGTACCAGGTTTAAGACCTTATTCCAAAGCTTGCGAATATTAATAATTAAACGATATTGAAGAATGTGAAATTCATCGGCAAATTTCAACTGGATAGTTTGGAAAGTATATGCTTGTAACATCAACTTTGAAAGTGTGGAAATATATGGAATAATTTCAGTGAACAAATGTGTCGCGTTCAAGCAGACTGGTTCTTGTTAGCCTGCGGAGTCATCGTAACTGCATCATGTTGTATCGACGGCATGCGAACTGCTGATGAAGTAAGCCCCGTTTTCCAAACTTTCGGAAAGAAACACTCCACAAGGTTTTGAAACTCATTACTTTCTATCTAGGACATGAACAACCAGACTAATTTTTTTCAGATCACAAATGAACTACACCTATTAAGCAATATTCCATTAGCTGACATAACAGACATGAGTGTCGCAATAATCGAATGCATCATTAATCAGCAAGGATCTATTGCTAACACCAGCAGTATTCAAATCTGAAATATTTTTAAGCTCGAGAAAGTTGAAGTTCACACTTTCGGTCGAGAGGACATCTCCTCTGTTGTGTGTTATATAATGCGTTGTGTATAATGTGCTCTGAACTTGTTGGCTCCTACGTGAATAACAATGTCTATCAGTTGTTAGGAAAAACAATTCATCCCAAAAATATGCTAGCAGAAAAAGGCAGCAGCAGCTATAAAATCCATATTCAAGAACTCAAATTTAAATACTCAAATTGCAGATGTTGGGTGCAATATATTAACAACGCTTTATTTTGTTGAATTCTAGACTTAATAGTTGGGCTTTTTTTCTTGGAGAGCCATAAGAAAGACGTAATAATTGACATATTGCAGCTAGAGTGATAGAGAGAGGATGCGGAAAAAATTTGTGTGAGTAAAGGATCGACAGCGTAATATGGAAATGCCAAAAAATGATATTGTATAAAAATCGGAACAAAATCCATTAATACATTTTTTCTGCGAGAAATATGGTCATTTTTGCAGAAACATAATCGGAACTGCCCTAAAATGTAACATCAAAATCCAGCAATGAATCAGCTATTTCATAAACAAACAAAAATATTCTCAACTGTTATTTTTCTCTGAAAACGATCATTAAAAGGATTTATGCAAAATTGCGATATTTTCCAGCGCTTCATTTCTTTTTCCTTTTATCAGCACCAAATAAGTGATCTAACTCGGTTCTGGATTTTGATGATACATTCTAGAACAACTACGGTCATATTTGTGAGAGGACAGCTATATCATCTCTCCATCTCTACCCTCAACCAGTTCATTTTCAAATGTTCAAGCAGGTTCTATACTCTCGAAACCTAAACCTAGAGGTGGTCCAACTGGTTCGTTACGTGGGCGCTTGTCCGGGAGGAGTTGAATATCAGCAGCATTGTAGAAGATCCTGAAAATCATGCGACAATCCGTGTGGTGACAGACCCCTAAAAAAAGTCGAGAAAACAAATGTCGTGAAATGTGGACTTACGGATGACTGTATTTTTCCTCTATGCTTATGCATGCTGGATAGACTTTCGAACGCATCTTCATCATATGATTTAAGCGCCACATAAGTGGCTCTATGTGCTCCACTTTATAGCCAGAATACTTGATCAATTTTATTGACTGGAAATAAATTGTCGTGTTTATAAAATTCAATATTTCTAAATATTCGGATTCAAATCGAATATAAAATATAAAATCCAGTCCTGTGGAAAAATAAATTTTTAAGTATACCCATTCTCCAGCTCTTATCATCCTCATAGATAAAAGCAAAGCTGCTGCAGCCATTAAACTGTCTGGAACGCAAATAAATTCATAGAAAAGCAGCGACGTCTCGAGTACATAGCGTGCCAAAGTAAGTGTTTGCATATCTAAACCTGCTGTACGAGAGTAACGACGCAAAAAACGATATGAAAGAGGAAAATTGACGTCGCAGTTAAGTGCAACCAAAATTTTCCGTTCGTAACTGTTGACTAATCTCGCTCTCTGACTCAGAGGAAGATTTATGAAATCATCGGGAAGAGGTGGATTTTGTTGCTGAAATTAGACAAATTTAGACATTACAAAAAAATTAGACACAATAATAAAAGAAAGTAAATTTTATATCTTCGACTATTAGAAACAAATAAAATTGGATCCTGCATTTTGAGAATATCACTTAAACATTAAGCTATTATTAGATTAAAAAAGAATCAGTCGTAAAACGTACATCTAGTTTCGATGCAACAATCATTGCAGCTGCTCCGACATAGTCAAACTGTTCTATATTTCTGGTAGCGCACATGTAGAGATCAAAGAGTTTGACCGTATGATACAGCACTTCGTGATTGACTTCAAAATCCTCTTGACACCGTACGAACCAGTCGATAACTTTCGCACGACGAATTTTTTTAAGTTGTGGATGTCTACATAGATAATCAAAAGGACGAAACATTAACTGAAAAAAAAGTACCCTAAACAAACAATGATTTACGTAGCTACACAACAAACTTAAACATGCATTATTATTGCAGAACCACAAAAGAATCCACTATGAAACGACATGTCAGAAATGCATATTAAAAAAAATCACTTCTCGATCATGATAGTAACTGAAGATATCCATCGCATATTCCGGAACTTGAAATGGATCACCATGATTAGTTGCATCGTAATCAAATTCCGGGCACGGATCTATCCAAATCTGAATTCATTATAATTTCATTTCTGCTTTTTGATTTCTACAGCTATTACTGGTTTTAATCAGATTTCGAAGAATAAAAAGGAATTAACAAATTTCTTAACACTCACCGTCAGGTCCAAACGTCTACAGATTTCCGAATTGAATTTATACTTCGAGTCACTGACACTAAAATAAACGTGCTGAAGAGTTTTGCAATACCATATTAAGACTTTTAAGTTCCACTTCAGTTCCACTACTGCCAGCTAACATCAATATTGACAATGCGGATTAGTGTATTAGAATCAAATAACAAAACTTTATCAAATATTTAGATGTACCGAAAGGATTTCCGTTCTTCAGACTTCGCTCGCACGACGGGCTGCACCCGTCTGGGTTTCTCGATTTCCTCGCTAGCATTTGAACTTATATGTAAGGTTGAGCTGATGGCCTGAAATATATGAAATTAAAATCTGATGCGATGACCATTACAATGCAATCGTCAAACATACATTGCTTAAATCAGCCAATCCGGTACGTTTGTTTTTTTTCGGCAACGCATTTTTAACATCACTATAAGTCGGGTTAATATTCCGTTTCGAATTAGCCGGAAGCATGTTTATATGTCCTGAAATTAAAGTTAATTAGATCCTCAAAATTGTTTGATACCACTTCTTCCTTCCTCTCCTCTCTTGAGTAAAACACATCGAGGTGATGAAACTTCTGCAAAATCATATCTTCAAAAAAAAAATACTTCAAAACTTTCAACAAAATGATTTACCTGTAAAATGACCCAATGATCAATAGTCTAGTAGAAAGCTGAAGTTCGGTGTTAGTAGTAAAATTCAGTACAGTTAGCGGCTCTCCGCAGTCTGAAATACTCAAAATTAACGAGCCATCTGAATTAATGATCCATACATCAGGAAAAGACTAGGGAAAAGTTTTGAAAATCTCCAAATAAAAGCTATGCTATGTTTCCTACTGACATTGCATCAGGCGTACATGTTTACGCTCGGAAATTTTAATTTGAACATTAGTTATTTATAGGACAACAAATTTGAATATTTTAAACAACTGATATTTACATAATTTTTAGATGTTATTTTAATTTCCACTTCTTCTCAATGTTTTGTGCATTACATTTGATACGGCGGATAGGATAGGAAAATATTGCACACCAACATTCTCAAACTTTTTTTTACACATAGCATTCTTTTAAACTTCATAAACGTTTATTTAATAATTCAATCTTACAAACAAAATTTAAGAAATCAAATAATTTTTTTTTAAATACAATCCAATAATAAATCGTATGATCCACCTGGTTGAATCATATTAGACGTAGTGATATATCGAAGGTCTCATCCCACTTTTTCCCCTAGGATTTTTTTTTCCCCTCTTTTCATTAGTTTCGCAAACTTTACCCGCCATTTCACCTGGAACAAATTTTTGGGGACACGGAACAATTTTTGTGTGGAAAATTCGAAGCAATTAATTGTATCGCTTAGCGCGCTTTTCGATGACCGAACGAAGACAGTTCAGTTCAGTTAATGGTGAAGCATCGTTTGAAACGATCGATCGATTGGGACGAGGCGATAGTTTAATCTAGGAAGGAGACAGTAGGCAGTGATGAATGGGAGTAGTGAAATTTGGAAATGGAATTTAGGCAAACGTTACCCGTCGTCCGACGAGAACGAATAAACAACGGGCGGCAAAAAACAACACATTCGATAAAAGCATATTTTTTTTTTAAAAAAAAAGAATTCTTTTTTTAGAAAGAAACTGACAATGTTTACGATAATACTTGAACAACAATGGGTAATAATTGCATGCAATTTGATTGCAACAAAATTACCCAGGTAAGCGTAACACGTTTATCAGCAATAACTTCTTGAAAACATTTCAAAAGTAAAGAGTAATTGTTGGAAACATTTCAAAAGTAAAGAGTAATTGTTAGCGTAAAAAAAATATAAAATGCAATAAAAAAAAATTATCCTCTCAAATAATTCGAGCAAAAATTTTAATATTTAAAAGAATTTCAATAATGCATTTCCATACGATCTTTTAAGTGAAAATTTCACTCCAATCGTTTGCACTATAAACAAAGTATAAAAGTTAAAATTTATCAAAATTTCAAGCATTCTCATGCGTTAATTAAATAAATTACAAAAATAAACTAAAATTAATGGATCAGTTAAGTAATAAAATGTAACTTAATTACGGCAAATAATGTTACGTATTTTTCTAAAATGCAAATACGAACGACGTATTGCCGTGTTTCCACGTAGTAATGGATAATATAAGTGAAAATGAAGAAGGAAGGAAACTAACCCTTATGGCTGAGGAAGCATTCAAATAACTAACCCTACCTTATCGGTTCCGCTTTCCCTAAACCGTCCAATCAATCTACCCACTTCTGATCTCAAGTTTCCCGCTACCCCTTGATCTCTTCCTGTTCTAGCGCCTTCACGGTACGGTATTGCTTCATTCGCTATAAGACTCTTACACAAATATTAAATTTAAAAAATTTCTTTCTCTTTTTATCTCCCTCAGAGCATCTCGTACGAATGGTATTTGTGTATGTCTGTTTGTGGGTAAGTGAATGTGTGTGTGCGTGTCTGGGTTTCTTGGTCTGTCTGCACGTTTGCTGTTTTTTTTGACGTGTGTGCGTCCATACAGATGCAGCGAACGAATCAAACCCTTCTCGTCTCTCTCTCTCTCTCTTTCCCTTTTTCATTCTTATTAATTATTACTGCTAAGAGGAAACTATTTTGAATAAACCAATGAACCATAAAAAAAACCAATAAACAATTTAAACATTTGAATAAACCAATAAACAATTTAAGTTCGTTAACTAAAATGACCTCGGAAGTGATACCATACGATTGCAGCTGAAGTGTTGCAACATTGCTTTTGGTGATGGTATGAAACAGTCGCGTGAAAGTAACAGCAAAACGTAATTAATTTAAATTAACTGAAAGATCAGTTAATGATTAATTTTAAGAATTCTTTTCTTAAATATTTAAATTTGAGTCTTTTTTCAGCTAATCTTTGAAATAGATGAAATTTTGGATGTGATAATTTCTATGCGATATTATCATTAAATGATATTTTTCACTGTAACAGATTTTTTAATATTGAAATATAAATAGATTTGTTGCAAGTTTATTTTTTTTTTAATAAACTTTAAAGTAACCAAAAAAAATGTGATACAGCAGTTATACGTATCTAAACGTGTCCGTAACGTGTGTCTAAACGTGTCTAAACGTGTCTGTACGTGTCTGTATAAAGCATAACGTAATAAATTTTGAAAATTAAACTTTAAAAGAGCTATAAAAAAAAGTGAAAATGTACCATTTCGAGTAAGCGCACACAATATATGTGGAAAAAATATAATGCTAACGTAATATTAATAAAAATTTACGTAGCACAGCGTGAAAGTTTTTACGTAATACAATTATGGTTGTTGAATACATCCATTCTAGCAGCATATATTTAAAGATGCAAACTATCATCTGAAAATTGAATATTCTATGATCGTTTCGATAATTACTTATTTCTAATTAAATCAATCACTCATTAATTATTCCACTTCTTCTAAATTATCATTTCTCATTCAAAATTATTCGAAATATCAATTTAAAATTTTTTGCAACAAATTAAATGTTAAATTTTCACACTGTTTTCACTACACTATAACAGTTTAATTTCATTTCATTACTATCAACTGAATTATATTTTAAGAAAAAAAATCATCTAATAAGTTATCAGCAAACCATGAAAAATTTCAAGAATGATATGCCTTAAAATAATTATAAAAAAATAATAACAATCCACCAAATATGCCACTCTAAAAATCGATAAATTTCAATTTTTGCAATAATTTTTTTAAATATTTAAAAAAAATTTCTGTTTGCATGTCAAAATTTAAATTTTCCTATAAATTAACTCACAAACTCTTTTCACATTCATTAATTTCATCTCTCATTGCTATCAACCAGTTGTTTTGTGCAATCAAACGTAGTAGGAGTGGTGAAATTATTTCAAAAAAATTTTTCAATCATTCAATTCGCACGTACAAATTATCACTGAAAAGAAAAAAAAAGAAGAAAACTTATCAAGAAATTTTTTAAGTACATAGTTAGCATATGTTAAATTTATTATTACATCGATCATATTTGTAATACTTTATCATAAATTGTTAATTTTATTTAAAGTTAATAAATTGTTTAATATCACTGTATTAATATCAGCAGTGATAAAAGTTTTAAATTTAATAAAAAATTTTTAAATTTAATAAATGTAACAAAGTGCAAATGAAAAAAAATTCCCATTAACTTTCTGCTTATATATTTTAGAAAAATGAGAAAATTAGAAGGAAAAATTAAAATTGGTGATCGTCAGGTAGAACTTATCCTACGAAACAGACCAATAAATTTATTCAGGGAACGTGAGGTGCCCAAATCTTACTGCTTTAATTTATTAATTTGTGGTAAACAATATTAAATTTATTTTCATATAATTTCCGCTTTGTTTGTGTAATTTATTTTTTTATTAAAATTACATATTTTAATTTTTAGTATTCGAAATTAATTGCTTCACAAGAAAAAATGGAACAAAGAAATGCTGCAGAAATGAAATATTTTCGATTAAAATTGCTCTCTGAACAATATTGCTATGCGGAATAGTTTGTGTTATTTTATGGTTATGAAAATAGAATTAAAAATTGAATTTAATTAAAATTGAAAAAATTAATAAGGTATGAATTGAGGATACGTAACGTGGAAAATTACAGTTATTATCCGGAAAATGAACCGTATCGCGTTTATTTTCACAAAGTGTCTAATCGTTGGTACGTCTACAAGTGCTATCAACGTATCAGTGATGTAAGTTTTCCGCTTTATTCAAATCAGCAATAGTAAATGATGAAGAAAGATTAAAAGGAAAAATTAAATTCATAATTAAATTTATTTTAATAATTTCAATTAATGAAACATGCGTTTTTTCTTTTTTAAATTTTCGAATAATTTTGATGATTGTAAATGAAATAAAACTATCAATAATTTGTTGACCAAATTATTAATTATTGCAAATTATCAAATTTCATTAAACTATCAAAATTGCAAACTATTAATTGAAATAAAAAATTAAACATTAATTATTTAAGAAAGAAAATTTTTTAATTTATTATAATATTTATATTTTAATAGCAATATGCGATTGATAGCTTTAATGCAAAAGTATATTATATGGGTGTTATTCCGGATGATATTATGAATCGTGGCGATTTTTATGAAATTAACGATTTCATATCGTACGTAAATTTACGTAAAATCGTACGTAAATCAGAAATCATAGATATTTGTCGTAGCAATGTTTATAATTTTAATATTTTAATGAAATTTCATACATTTAATAAGAAAGTAAAATTAACAGATTGAAAAATTTTTATATATTTTAAGCGAAAAATAAAATTTATGTAAAAATTTAAAATATTATATTTTCATTTAGAACAGTATCGGTGTTACATGGTGAACATAGTCGTAAATTGGAACTGCAACACTTTACAGGTGGTGGATTTCGACCAAATTTACGATCAATGAAAGGTCGTAAAGTGCTGCCAACATTTTTAGCATCGTATGCAAGAGAACAGGTAATATACTGATAACAGGTAATATACTGATAATATATCATCCTATGTATTTTAAGATTTTTTTTTGGCAATATTGGAAATGGAAGAATTTTTTCCAATTCCAATTATATTTAAAATTAACGAGATTAATTAATTGTTTGTAATGATTACAATGATAAAATATATATGGCAATTAGCTGATAAAAAATAAAGTTAAAATTTTAGAAATGTGGGCCATCGATGATAAAAGTATTGATCGATCGTCATATTACTGATCTACGTGCTTATCAGCGGGCAAGAATTGAAAATATTGAAAAAAATTTGGAGCAAAATAATACTGCTAAACGAATTAAGGCATGTCAATTGAACTTTTACAAATTTTCACATTTATTTAAAAATCAGCGATATCATATTGTACAAATGAAATGTTTTGTTCGAAGCTATCAAATTGTAGTGATCTTGACAAGCCTTAAATCGTAGTGATTTTGGCAAGCCTTAAATCGTAGTGATCTTGACAAGCCTTATCAGCAATCATCACTTCCAGACTTTCATATCAAATCATAAACATTGGGTTCGCGCCCGGAAACAAATGAGTAATTATGCCGTACTGCAGCATAAAATCCGGAAAACAGTTCCATTTAAACGATCGTCCGCCACAAGGTCTTTTAACTTTCCTTTTTTTTTCTTTTCCTTAAATTAAACGCAACCTTTTCCTTTTTGGGATAAAACTATTAGAGAGCTTTGTGTCTTAGAAAATATAAAATTTTTTTTTTTTTAAAAAAAAAGGCAAATATAAGGTTTTAGGAAAATACTGTTGGATGGATAATTTAGTGAATCAATGAAGTGTGTCATTTATTCAATTTATCTAACAATACATTTAAATATTTTAATTTAATTGGAATTTATTTCATTATTTTAGGAAAGTAGACTTTTTTCCAGAAGAATCTTATTACTTATAATTTTTGAAATAATCAAACTTATCATAGCTCTAATGATATTTTAGTAAAGTATTTTTGATAGAAATGAGGAATACGATAGGCGTAATGCATTTTAGCACATTGCTAAAATAATTTTCTCTTTTCAATTTTAAATATTTAATAAATTAAAATGTATTTTTAAAATAGATTGATAGCTTTAAAAGGAGTGAGTGTGTCGGATTTATGCAACGAATTAATTGATTATCCAATTTGGGCTTCGTTTCACTACTACTTCATGCGAGTACTCAACAAAAATGGCTTACATATTGTCTACGATGACATCAATTATGCTGTTGTGCGTTCCGTTCTCACTTCTTCCATTTAAAATTTCATTGAAATTTGTAAAATTAAACTATCTCATTTGATAGCTATTTAATTTTAGCAACAATTTTTCCTTAACTTTAACTCAAGTAGTTGTTGATCGATATGATTTGTGAAAATTTATATGACATTGTCAAAATCTATTCGCAATTACTGCATTTGCGAATTAAAACTTTTGAAATTTTTGCAATTAAATTATTGAAATGAGCTATTTCCTTAAAATTTGTTCTTCACAATACAGCAAACAATTTCACTATAAAGTTTTGCAAAAATTGTTGAAAACATTTTATTCATTGTAATTTAAATATAAAAGTTTAATTTTGCTTTTGTTTTGCTTTGTTCTTTTTTTTTTTAAATAAATAATTTTTTAGCAAGAAGATGGAAAATTACGTCATTTACGTATTTTACCTTCCAAATACACGTACAAACCACAGGCTACAACAGTTTTTGGTGATACAAAAGTTTACAGTAAAGGACAGGTAGTAGTCAATTGGAATAAAAATTCAATGCATTTCATTTCATTTTCCTTTTCAGTAATTTCGTCAAAATTATCAAATTATAATATTTTAAAACTTTTGCGTTAATTTATTTTACTATTTAGCTGTGATATACATTTTCAGTTTTTCTTTAGATTCCTCTGAACCACTGGCCACTTAATAACTATCCTCCTAGCATCGAATCAGTTTCAGGATATTCAACGATCACAAAAATGTCCACTGCTACTACGGTTTGAATTCATTTAACTATACTTAATATTCATACAGTATGTTTTTTAATTTTAGGAATACAAGTCTAACTTTTGACCTATAATCATTCAATCAGTGAAAAAAAACCTCTACTTTAAGTCACCCAATTCATGGCAAAATGATTGGAAGATGCAATCACGTCACGATGAGTATGATCATCGTTTAACGGAAGCAACAATACCAGATATTCGTGATACACGTGTTCGTGGCGATGAACAATTCGCTATTCGTTTCAATAAGGAATTGAATAAACGAATTGATTTCGCACTTGCGTAACCTTTCATCCTGTAGTTTTATTGTAATTCAGGAAAAAAAAAACCAAACAGAAAAGAAATACTTGAAATTGTGGGAATACTTGAAATTAAATACTTGAAAGAAATACTTGAAATTACTATGTGCAATAATATGTTGTAATTTATTTTCATTTTTAAATTTCCTTCATAAACGGATATTATCTTCAAAAAAAAAAAATTTTTCAATTTTTAGTGATATTGAAACAGTACTATCAACAACAATGCTAAATTACAAAATGGATCCACGTGTGATTGCTGCTTGCGATTCTGAACTCTCGCCGACTATTCTCGATCGGCACGGTGATATGACGTGGGTTAAAAATGCCGAAGCATACATCAGTTCCATATTGCTCAAAGATAATCCAACTATTGAGGAGAAAAAAAATTTTAAAGTATTACCATAAAAAATATTTATTATTAAAATTTTAATTAAAAATAAACAATTTGAAATTAGTCGAATTGAAAGATTTTTTTTAATGTAAATCTATTCTGCTCTACCATTATCAAGACTTAATTATCAATAAACTGATTAATTAATTAAACACTATAAGAAAATTTAGCATACTGTTGATAATATTTATCAATGCTAACTTTTTCACTAATTTATAAATTATTTAAATGAACTTAGAAATGTTTATTATCGTAGATCCTCAAATTTGCAACATTTAATTAATTTATTTGTTAAATATAAATTTGTAATTTTAATATTTTTAAACATAAATTTTTTTTGATAAAAACGATTACGCTTATAAATTAAATGTTAATTAGATATAATTTGATAATAATGATAACGCTAACGAACACCATAACTATTTTTTTTTATAAGTAATCTGATAATTAAATAAAATGAAAAAATAATTAAATGTAATATTTGAGGTTTTATACTACGCTAAGCAACGTTATGAGCAAACGTTATCAAAATATTACAGCACTCCGTCAACACAATCAACTGATAATCATCAAGTTGGCTAATTTTCCTTCCTATCACTGCTTATCATTAATTTTAAGTAAACAATAGTGAAATGTGTTTTGCTCGTAGTTTATTAGAAAAAATTAATTTTTTTTTAAAAGAAAGGGGCAAATTTAGGAAAAAATTTAGGAATTTGGGCAAATTTAGGACAAATTTTTTTTTTACAAATTTTTGCAAATTTAGGCAAATTTAGCAAATTTTGGATTTGGCTGACAGTGAAAATAAAATTACATTGAAAGCGAACATAAACTATCATAAGATAGAATAGAATGATAATTCATCAGTTACTTTTATTCAATAATGATTATCATCATCATCAATAATTGAAATTTTAATATATTTCATTAAAATTTTCATAAAGCAAAAATTCACAAATAATCTTCTACGATTCTGAGACCCATTCTAATCTTTTTATTTTTTACATTTTCTTTAAAGATATACGTGTAACGTGTTTAGTCTGATGACGAAAAAACATTATCATTTGGTATCTTACGTAGTGCTCACGCAACAACAACACATTTGTACATTAACGATAGTTGGCGACGAATCATTAATTCTAATCGAATTCCATCAAATGCTTTACAAATTTTAAAATTATTGGTATTTTAATGTTTCACTTTTTGTATGCAACAAAAATACTTGTTGGATTGGAAGTGTAAAATTATGAAATAGCGAAGTTTTTTTTTGCAAGAAAGAAAGAGAATAAATTAAATTTTGTTTCAGTTTTTAAATGATAATTTATAATTAGTAATGAACTGTGATGATAATGAATTCTAATTAGTAATGATTATAATTTAATAACATTAGAGAGATTCCAACTTGATAAAATTGTAGCGAAAATTTTAGAAATTAGATTTACTATACATGTTTTTATTTTCTAAAAAATACTTTAATGATAATTTCATTTATTACTATTACTGATATTATCATCATTTATTGTTATTTTGTTCATCTATTTATTATTAATTATTATTACTACCATTATTAATTATTATTTTTATTAATCAGAATTTATACGATTTAAAATCCTTTAAAAGTATATAATTAATTTTAATTAGCTTAACAATATTTTTAAATTATAGAAGCATTTATTTTTGTTTAATCTTTTTTTTTCTCTCAAAAAGTTAAGCAAATCGATATTTTGTGATAAATTTGAAGTATAATGCTTGCAGAAATTTAAATTTAAATTAATTTAATTTTTCAACTTCTCAGATAACTGACAATGATGCATGGCCTTTGGATTCGGATTTTTCCAATTTAGCATTGGTCGATCGCGCTGATCGTATTTCAGTACCACGCGTCATCGAATTCTTTCATCGCTATCATTTGGTGGAAAACTTTTTGAGCTTTAAACTGTTAAAAAAAACATTTCAATAAAATTAAAATTTATGCCAAAGAAATTTATATGCAAAATATTTCTCTGTAAATAAATAATAAAATAAAATAAAAAGTAAATAAATAATAGAATTTGAAAGTTCAAAGTTCAATTATCATACTATTCAGTAATTCAATTGCATTAGTGATTGTTAGCACTGTTTTGATACTTTTCTAATGTATTACAATCATCGCTTACAATATCTGAGAGCATTAATTATCTACAAATTAAAATTGAAATTTATAAATTTAATTTTTGCTTATAAAATAAAAAATTTCAGAAAAGTAGTGGAATGAAAATTTTGGCTATCGGAACATTGCTAGTTGTTATTGTGCTACTAATGCTATTTGCATTAATCCTTACAGTTACACAGAATAAGGAAGATATGGGTTACTGTCCATCAAATGTTCTGGGATTTCATCCTCAAAATCCCCATCGTATGTTTTTTTTTAAATTATTCAGAAATGAAATAATAAAAAGAATGAATTGAAATTTAAATTAAATTGAACAATTTCACTCAGCGTATGTCACTCAGAATGTTTATTTAAGACCCTATTTTTTTATTGCTTAACTTTGCAATTAGCAACATTTAATCCTCAAATAAATTAGGAGAAATAGTGTGATAATGAATTTAATGAAATTGTCAAATGAAAATTCTCCTGTCGTAAATTTCATTAATTTAATTACAGCAACATTGAAATAAATTTTCACTGGTAGTAAAAATATTAAAACATCGAAGTTATTTTAATTGTATTCGGATTTTAAAATAGCAATTAAAAATTTTTGAAAAAGTTTTTTTCTTCACCTTTAACTAATGAATGAATGAATTAATATACTTTTTAACTAATATATTATTAAATTTTTACCTCTTCAAATTTTTGCTAACTAAAACTTACCCTTTTTTTGTGCCATTTTTTACCGCTCACTGCTATATGTGCAAAAATTTAAATTACTGTGAAATGATAATGCATAATTGTTGAAGCAACCATCTAAGTAAGAGGAAGGATTACTAATTTCAGAAATGAAATGGATGGAGAATTTATTAAATGTAAGAACGCCAAGCAAATATGATAATTCGAACGTTTCAGCCGTACATTTCTTCATGTTGGACGATTGAAAATAACAGCTGAAATTTCAGAATTTATTAAAATTCAACTTTTTTTCGTCTGTTACTATCAAACAGTTCTAATCGTTCAAAACAAAATTTTTTAATAAAATAAATTATCAGAGAAAGAAGACATTGAATACAATCAATGTAGGAATTGTGTAAAACAGTGCTAAATATCCATTAGCACTTAATTGACTAATTAATTAATTAACATACCGAGTATCTCTTATCACTGGTATCAAATTAGAAAAGATGAAAAGAATTTTAACTTGATATTAATATCAGGTTCTAATTGAGTGCTAAATTTATTAAGCAGATAGATAGATATGGATGCGTTGATATTTCAATCTTTTAAGCTTTCAAAGTAAGACCTTCCTGAAAACCGAACATTACTGTATTCATTAATTTCTCAATAATTTCCTGACATCGATCCTTCCAGATCAAAAGTAATTGATAATTAAGTGCTAACCGGGACGCTGCCGGATTTGTTGATTCGTGCCTGAGCCGTTAATTGGCAAATCCGACTATGATGTTTGCTATAGACCATGCTATAATTAATTAGTGATTGCATAGATTTCTTGATAAATATAGTAAAAAGCAATTGAGTTAGGTAAGAATTGCAAAGAAAGAGTAAGAGAGAGAGAGAGAGAGGGGGAAGAGAGGATGGAGTTGTCCATTAATAAAAGTACAAATTAATGATGAATAAACGTAATGAAATGCTAAGATTGAACTATCATTCATCAGAAGCATTTCAATATTCCTTACCTGTGTTTCATGTTTTTGCACGTTTTTACACGTTCTCTTTCACGTTCTCCATCCATTTCTGTTTTTCGTTTCTGAACTACCACGCCAGTCCAAGATGTAATCCAAATCCATAACATTCAAACCATGAAGACGCAGACAATCAATGTAATGTGATCAGAGTACGCTACACAAAGAGTTGCACCGACCGCGACGTAGGCCCGCATTTGAAACTGTCGCTATTATGAAATTAACATTTTTATGAAATATGAACATTTCTAGAACTAATACTTTTTGCAATTTCAACTTTTAATTTCATTTCTTCACGTTTTTAATTTTATTTTATTTCCATCCTTTGTTTTCTGTTAGTAACAAGAAAAAAAAACTTTTTTTTTTGAACTTTTACAATTAATTATCTGGTCATCTAGGCCTTCATCTTCAATTGTACTTCATATTTGACGATCTTTGATGATAGATATTCTGTCTTTGATAACACGTCCTTTTCACTGTCAATTTTCTTTTTCTTTTTATTTTTCCACTCATCAATTCTATCTATTTTGTCGTTAACAAATTTTTTTTATAATTATTAGTTCTAAATATGCAAATTTTTGATGAATGGAAAATCATTTCACATGAAGACAATTACCTAATTTTACCGTTATTTTTGATAACTTTATGCAAGTAATTTTTAATTTTCATTAATATTTTTGTGAAATTATTATAATTAGAAAAGTTGAAATATAATGTGGAAGTTTCTTTTATTTTTTTTTTTTTGTAAATATATACACACATATATTTGAAGAATGGTAGTAAAAGGGCTCGTTTTGCAAACAAGCATGCCCGAGGTGAGGCTCGAACTCACGACCTTCAGATTATGAGACTGACGCGCTAACCTACTGCGCTACTCAGGCAACTGACGAGTAGCTTGCTTTAATTATTGATTAAATTCTTCAATTTACAAATTTGTCGTTGCAACAGCATTCTGTAAATAATGATAATCCTACAACAGTCTATTTTAAAACAGTACAGTTTTTCATTATCACTATATCATTATCACTGTTATCACTATTATTATCGCTGTCATTATCATTGTACTAACTACTCTTTGTCCATTTAATTATGTGAAGATTATGAAATTGTTGAAATACGGAAGTAAATCAGATTATCTGTAATAATAGTCCATCGTATTTGCTATTCCTAATCGATTAGGTCAATAAAACAGAAGCTACTAGTTGGGGTGAAGTATTGAGCTGTCTTATGTGTGTTTGTTTGTGTGTCTTATGGAATGCTACTAAATAAGTTAACAATGTGTCATCACATGTAATTAAATTTAAGAATTAGTCAAACAATACATTTATTAATTAATTTTTAAAGTAATCAATTCAATTTTATAGCGAAATGATTTGGATTTATTATGTCAAATTTCTTCTCAACAATTTATAATATTATTTTCTTTTGTCCTTTTTTTTCTCTCTCTCTCTCTCTCCCTCTGCCTCATCTGACCCTTCTTTTTCCAAATTATTGCAAATAATTTATAATTATCATTTCTGTTCTCTTACAACTCTCTCTCCCTCTCCTTATCCCTCTCCCTCCTCCCAAAAAAAGAAAACTCGTAAATAATTATTAATAAACTAATAAGCGCTATTTTTCAGTTAATCATTTATATTAATTTTTTACCTCTTAAAATTAATTTCTCATTTAAATTAAAACAAAATTGTGTGGAATTTATTTTTAATTGATGAATTATGTTTTTGTTGACATTTCAAATGCTTGCCATCGGATGAGGAAGAATTTCAATGGAATGGAATATTCAAGTACTTCAAATAATAGTTATCTATTAACTATTATTGCAGGTAACTATAATTACAGGTAGAGATATATCCACCCATCCCATCGATCTATTTATTGTACAACTACAACCACTGATCGTTGACTGAATGATTTAGCACAAGTGGAGAAGTATTACGTTTCTTACTTCATTCAGCAATTAGTAATTTTGAATTTATTTACTTTTCTAATACTATTTCTTTCCACCCTCCCTCCTCTCTTGCTATTACCATATCAATTATTTTTAGGATTTATTTCTCTCTCTCTCTCTCTCTTAGGGTTTTGTTTCTATTTCTTTTCTTTCATTTGGAAATCTGTTCACTTATTCTAAATGTAATTAATAATTAGTCAATATTTTTAATTTATCGATCCTCAAGCAATTTCATTACGAATTTAAATTTTGATTTTTTTCTTTCCTAAAAAAACCAACTGGATAGTCATTACAATCCAAAGAAAAGAAAATTGGTTGGAAGAATATTTGGTTAGTTCAAAATCCGGTTGGATAAGTGTTTTTTTTGTTTTGCTGCAAAACCGGTTCGATTTATTTTCAGAGTTGGAAAGTGAGTTCCGAAACTGATTGGGAAACGGCTTTTTTTCTAAAAAAACGGAAAAGGACAGGTTAGCAAATGATTTCAGTGATGAATATTTTTAGTGTTTTATTTTCTTCCTCTCCTTTTGTTTCTTCATTTTCTTACAAATTTAGAATTTAAAATTACAAATTCTATACTTTTTTTAGCGGTATTTATATACCAAGCAACCTGAAACAATGCTATGTAGGACTTTCGAAGGACTTCTTTTTTTTTCAGCATCGTTGAAGAATTAAAAAATTTAAAAATTCTCCCGGACAATTTTGAATGAGCAATGGAAGGAATGTCTCATCTCTTTTGTAATCGCTCCTCTCACTTCTCTCTCCATTTATTTCAAATCAATTAAAATTAATTGCCACATAAATTAGATTTCATCGATTACAATGCTATTTGTTGTTCGTATAATAATTAAATTATTATTGAATTACCAAAGGAGAAAAAAAAACGTTAGAAATCGCAGAGCAATTCATTTGAAATGAAATTGGCTTGAGTTCGCTGCCTGTCTGTAATTGTTGATCAATCAATCAATCAATCAATCAATCAATCGATAATTTTTGTAATTTAGTCATAAATTATTACTTCAACTAATACCTCATCATTCATCACAGATGTAGAAATGAGGATGCTTCTGAGATGAGTCATCATCATCCATGCTTTGGGTTGACTTTTAGCTCTCTCGAAACGATGCAAGACGATCGCAACAACGCCCGCCACCACCACCAACCACTATTATTATCGCTTCGCGACGCATTGCCATTTGTGCCATTTCGTTCCTTTTTTTTTCTCATTTTTAAAAAGGCTTTTTAATTTTTCAAAATGAATTTCAAATTCAAATTTCAATTTAAAATTTTTCATTAATAAAAGAGTTACATTTTTTATATTTCTTGGGTAATATTTATGCAGTATTTAATAAATAATTTCAAAATTATTATTTCCTTTTATAATATTATCTATTTAAACAATTCTTCCTATATCAACCTATGAGTCATCGAGAATATGTAATTTAAAAGTATATAAAAAATAATATCGCTGAGCGATAGTCATTGAATACGAATTAAATAAAGCGCACAAAATAATTGAAAGTGATTCAGTGTACTATCTCTTTTATTAAATGCATTCAACGTAAAATGACAAACGTGTCAAGTACGCCTTTAATTTAAACATGAAAGTTGCATTAAACTTCAGTTAAGTGAAGCGTAAGTTAGTATCAAACCTATTTTAATTAATCATTAGTTATGGCAAAAGTTGTAAAACAATTGAAAGTGATAAATGAATAAATACGTTAACACATAACAGTGTGTTTTTTCCCATTTCGTTATCAATGAAATTATCAGTGTCATTAAATTATCAGTGTCATTCTCTTTAATTAATATTTATGAATGGAAAAAAAACCGCGGTATGTAAATGATCCATTTCCTCTCATTTTTTGCCTCTTCTCTATCCTTCTTCCTCCATCTTCACCTTCGTTGAAAATTTTTTCATTTAAATCTGCCACCTTTCTATTATCATTTTTCCTTATTGTTTTCTCTCTCTCCTCTCTTGCGTTGTTCTCTGTTTGATCGAAATGATAGGTATGGATTGGTAAATCTCAGGATAAAAGAGATTCATTACATTAAGGAATTTCAACTGTTAATAAAAAATAAATATCGAACAAAGTTGAATGCATCAGTGTTTAATTTATTTCTAAATGTGAAATGTTGTTGAATTTAAAAGTGCAATTTTAAAATTACATGGAAAAGTTCTTTTTCTAAATGAATCATCATGTGTTCTACATCTTGCAATCATTTGGTTACCTTTTATCGATAAGGTAACTAGCGGTAATAACTTTGAAGTGGTGTTAACTTAAATAGCCTTTAGTTTCGGTAAAATTTTTTCGTTTTAGATTAATTTCATTAATATTACAAATCACATTCAGTCATTCTTTTGCACATTTTTTTTTCTTGTACACTAATTCCAAACCTGTATTCTAACTGTTATTATCGGGTACTTTGATTTGACGTGTAACTGTTGACTCGAATTCTCCTTGAAGGTTTTTTTTATGAATTACAATTACACATTTTAAGATAATTGATTTGTTGTTTGGATTTGTTAATTTGAGAAAATGTTAAAATGGTGTGAAAGAAATTGAAATTTTATGAAAATTGATCGAAATATTTTGCAAAATTACATATTGTCGAGTAGATTCAATTAACTTTGCTGACACAGTGCGTCACTACGAAGTTTCATATGTCATTGTCATCATTGATTGAGGTCATCGTTGGTCTTCTTCATCTTCCACCACTTAATTGTTCACATTAAAGTAGGAAAGTATCAGGCTGGTAGTAATGGGAAGTGATGATATTGCTGCTCTAAAACTGCTGCAAAACATGACTAGAAAAGGTGTTATTCATTTCTTCATCATCACATAAGGTCAAAAGGTCATACTACTGGACCCTTTGCTTATCGCTAGTTTCAATCATTATTTCTTTTCGATATGCAAATTGCTCACAGAAGGTCACTGTGTTTAATTAGCCGAGATCATGCGACCGGAATCATCTGAAATTACTAAAGTACTTGATAATAGGCCTTCTCCCAGATATATTTATTTTCATAAATCTGCGTGTAGCATTAGGTGTCGTACGCTATTTTCGCGCTGTATTTTTCTTTTTCTTTCATTTCAGTAGAGCTTTAAGTCAACGAACGACGGTTAATGTCTTTTTGATGAAGTGAACGGTGATTGAACGATAGCAGCAAGTAATGGTAAGTTTAAATTTTTACAATTCTCAAATATTTTCCAAAAGTTTTTAAAAATTTTCAATTTTAGAGAAGGAAATGCAATTATAACTTTTTAATAGAAAATTTCAAAATATTACTGAAATTATTTTGTTACACAATAAGAAATGAATGTAAATTTAATTTTTTGCTTAAAAAATTAAAATTACAAATGAATTTAATTTATTAATTTTGCACTAATGTGAGGAGTGAAATTATTCGTGCTATGGAAATTTAAATAAAAACATAGAAATAGCGCTCAATTAAAATAGCATTTTAACTTTTTTTTAAATAGTTTTGTTTGATTAATAATGTCATTTTTTTAAATAATTTTTAAAATACACAAAGAAATTTTAAATGAATTTTCCGAAAAATTTTTTTGTGTTGGAAATGTTTAACATTTTCAAAAATGCTTTATGTGTTTTTTTTTGGTTCAAAGTTATTTTGTTTTTTTTTTCAAAATTTTTCCACCGAATTTTACAGCTATGCGTATGACATCAATCATGATGTATGAGAAATGAAAAGAGGGAATAATTTTGTCTTATTTGTCTTCTTCATCCAACATCAATCTTTTTTATGGATACGTCAAATTTGATAATAAATTATAATTAGCTTATTAAACTTTCAAATGCCGCTTACTGCTGCTAGAAAGAGTATCGAGCAGTAGAAATACCACGGTTATTTGAGCTATAAATCAAAATTTAATTTTTATTAAATTCTAGCAGTAAGTAATTTGTAGATGGAAAAGAGAAGTTTGGCTAAGAATTCTTTTCATCCAGTAGAATTAGAAGTGAGCAAAGTATGACTTCCATTGGTATAATTTATTTGTTGTCAATTACATGATGTATTTGAATTGTTAAAATATTTCACTCAGTTGATTTTAGTTAGTTGCTGACGATACATTATAACTCCTAAAATTCAATTTCAATTGCTCTTTTTCATTTTTGGTTTTTTTCCTACATTTCCCTATGTACCAAAAATATTGAAGTGTTTACTAATTCCAAAGTGAACATGAAAATGATTGATGGGCAGAAAAAAATTGGAAAAAGATGAAATTTTTGGCAGAAAAAAATTGGAAAAAGATGAAATTGAAGTTCAAAAAATTTTAACTCCTATGATAATAATACTAATAATAATAAATTAATTAGTATTACATTAGGAAATAATTAAGGACTGCAAAGATACGAATGATAATTAATAAAATATTTTGCCCAACCTTTAGTCTTCTAGCCAGATGATATGTGATATTGCCTAATTAATTAAAACTTAACAAATTTGGGTATTTGTACACATTTATCAGTTAACATTTAGGTGTGAGATTAACACGTAACATTAGCGTTTTGCAAGCGTGTACCACGCAATGAGATCTTTCGTTTGAATGGAATATCAACATATTCATTAAATTAAATTCTTAATTTTAAATTTCAATTTATAGGCATTTCATTGGCAATCGAAGGTGAACATTCAACACATTGGCGTAGATGATATGGTACTACTTGGTAAACTTAATGAGCAAGCAATCGTTGATAATCTACGCAAGCGTTTTATGGCTAATTCTATTTTTGTAAGTAATACGATGTAGTAGGAGTGTGGTAGTAATGCTTATACAAATTTAGATGTCCGATTTTTTTTGTCATCGATTAATTAGCATACTTATTAAATAACAGCACACGCTAATTGTTATAGTTATAGTTAATTAGTTAATTTATATTAATATTATTTTGTCAATTTAATTTAATTTAAATTGTTGTATTCTTTGTATTATTTTATACTCTAAAAATATTCATTTGCTTAATTCTATACAAATTTTATAAAATTTTTTGAAATTTATGCATCATTTTTTTCCCACTCACATTATCATTTACACTGAATTATTTTAAAGTTTAAATTACAAATTAATAAATTGTAACGGCATTATTTGTTAAATTTTTAGACATACATTGGACCGGTACTTATAGCGGTAAATCCATTCAGAGAAATGTCATACTTCACAGATAAAGAAGTTGAATTGTATCAGGGAGCAGCGCAGTATGAAAATCCACCACATATTTATGCTCTTGCTGATAATATGTTTAGGTAAAAATTTCAACTTTCAAATAATTGAATTATAGGATTATTAATTTCTTTTTTATTTTAATAATATATTTGTTATAGGAATTTTTTCATCCTAATTTTTTAATTAAATTTCATTTAAAAAAAAATTAAAAAATTCTTTTTCTAATTTTTTGTTAATTTTTCGCTTAACATTCTTATGATTTGTTGTAAACTGAAGAAAAATTCACTGTAAAATTTGATCTTAATAATATGTAATAATAACAATAGCGATTACGCATAATGATTTTCTATCATAATACGATTACTTTTACTTATGATAATTATCACATACGATTATTTGTTATAATTATCACATGAAATGAAACAGTTAGTGACAATATTGAAATTTCATTATCACATTTCATGAATATGATAATAGACAATGAAAATCAATGTGTTATAATAAGCGGTGAAAGTGGTGCTGGTAAAACGGTTGAAGCTAAATATATCATGGCATATATTGCTCGAATATCTGGCGGTGGACAACGACTTCAGGTTTCAAATTTCATCTTTTTTTTTTGGTGATTTCAAGTTTTTTTTTAGGAAATTTAATACACCAAATATTTAGTCATGCTATTATATTGATTTTATTCGTGATTTTCAATTCTTTATTTTTTGTTAACGAGTTTTTGCAGTTTTAATGTTTCAATAATTGTAATGGTGGAACTAAACTTTTCAGAGTTAGTTGCATTTAATTGAAAGAGTTAAACAAAAAGGAAAAATTAATTTTATAAAGTTTGAAAGATACAAAAATAAGGCTTTACAAGAATTTATAGAAAAAATGCTATGCGAATTTTTTGATTTAAGCGATAAAATACTGTTCCATATATAAAACAATCAAATATTTTCCTAATTTATTCAATAAAACGATGAAACTTTTTCCTGATTCCTAAAATATTAGTTAGTTATTTTCATATTTGCAATTTAAAAATTATAAATTTCTTTCAGCACGTGAAAGATGTAATTTTACAATCAAATCCATTGCTAGAATCGTTTGGTAATAGCGCTACTGTTCGAAATTGGAATTCTAGTCGTTTTGGTAAATATGTTGAAATTATATTTAGCCGAGGAGGTGAACCAATTGGTGGAAAGGTAAAATCAGAATTATATGAATGGAACTGTTGAGAATTTCTCCGACGTTTATTACAAGGCCTCTAGAAGTAGTGTATGATCCCAAAAGTTTAAATTATCAATCAGAGCATTTCTTCAACTTTCAATTCTTCGTACTTACAACTTATAGGTATCAAATTTTCTACTCGAAAAATCTCGAGTGGTACATCAGAGTCAGGGCGAGCGTAATTTTCACATATTTTATCAATTATGCTCTGGAGCAGATGAAAACTTGAAAGGTAAATTAACTTAGTAATTAACTATGCACTTAAAGTAATTAAGGTAATTAAAGTAATTAAATTAAACTTAAAGTAATTGATTTTATTTCTGACTATTATTTTTATAAGTGATATTTGATTGTTATTTTACTTTTAGCAATATAAATTTATGATAAATTTTATCTATAAGAATTAACTTAGTAATTAACTAAGCACTTAATGAATGGGTCTGTAAAGAACGAAATATACAGAGATTTTTAAGAATTGCTTTTTTTAAGCAAATCTTGGTATTACGACATTGGATTACTACAATTATTTGAATCACAGTGGTTGTTATACAATCGATGGAGTGGATGATGCTAAAGAATTTAAGCAAATTCTTGTATGTGATAGTTAAATAAATGACTCAACAATACCGAAATGTATTAAAAACAAAAAAAAAAATTGTTGTAAAAATATTGAGATATTTTTAAAAATAAATGAGCAAAAAAGAAATTTAATGTAAATTTTACTCATGTATTTTCTCTTTGTAAATTTACATAAATAATTGATTCCTTTACTTATTAAACAAAGCACTATTCAAAGTATCATTTAATAAAAGATTTTAAAATTATATTTTTGTCTTTGAATAACTATTATTGTTTAATTTGAATTATCTTAGCATGCAATGGATGTTATTGGAATTGATGAAGCAAAACAAATGGAAATTCTACAAATCGTTGCAGCTATTATGCATATTGGCAATATCACATTTGTTGAAAGTAATAATTTTGCAGCAATTGCCGATAAACGTTGTAAGTTTTTTGTTGAGTGAATTTTTTTTTTCTTTTTTTTAACAAAAGTTAACTTGCAAATATTTTTAACATTTAAATTGTGACAGTGTTTTATTGATATTTTAGATTTTGTTCTTTTTTTGTTTGTTTGTTTGTTTGAACGATACGTATTGAAAAAGCGTTTTTCGTCTAAAAATTATATTATAGTCAGAGAGATTAAAAAGATTAACCGCTGATTAATATATTATTAATGGGCTTTACGTGAATGTTTACTCGTGCAATCCTTCATGATAAGCTAAATAAACCAGCAAATGAATGCATCATTGAAATCATTTTAGTATTCAAATATTCTTTTTAGTTAACAATAGTAATAAACATTTCAGTTCTAGAATTCCCAGCGTATTTACTTGGTTTAAAATCATCGGCAATACGTGAAAAATTAACAAGTCGGCAGATGGAAAGTAAATGGGGTAAACAAACAGAGCAAATTAATGTAACATTAAATGTTGAACAAGCAGAATTCACACGTGACGCATGGTGCAAAGATCTCTACACTCGTTTATTTGAATTTTTAAGTGAGAAATTTTTCTCTGTTAAATAATGATGAAAAATATTGCAATAGTAGCGATTTTAAAGATTTCACAGAAATTCAGAAAGAAAATTTGCCGCTCATTCATTCATATTACAGTTGCATCAGTTAATCAGGGAATGAAAATCACTTCACGATCATCTGGAATACCATTATCCATTGGTATCCTTGATATTTATGGATTCGAAATATTCGATAATAATGGTTTCGAACAATTTTGGTACGTTTAAATACTGTACGACAGAAATAGTTTAAGAAGAAAAGTGAAAAGTATCAGTGTTCTGGTACTGTATAGTCTTGTCACTGTATAGTCTTGTTTACTGTATAGTCTTGTTTCATCTGAAATGAAGGGAAAATAAGATATTTATTTGGTGCATTTAAGAATCGGACAAATTTTTTTTGTTTTACTTTTTAACAAGCGTAATTGTTAAGATGTCAGTTTTTTGAAAGTTTCTGAAATTTTTTTAATTTAAAAAATTTTGCACATATAATCTTATCATTCATTTCACCAAACAATTCCACTTATACAGTGTTTCGCTGCAAGAAGGTAAAAAGATTGAATGACAGCATAAATAAATGATATCTTAACATTCAAATCGATCAAATCATTTGAATTCAAAATGTTGGATATCGCGAATTTAAAAGTTGCACAAATATTTTGCAGTTATTAGATATCAAACAATATACATACATATACAGTTCGAAATTCAATAACAAAAAGAGAAAATAAACGATCGGATCGATTACATCGAACGAAATATCTCTTAATTTCCTCTATTTTATTGTAATTGTTTTAAAATTAAAATGAATAATTAAATTGATAAATTAAAAATAAAAAAATAAAATTAAATTAAAAATGAGAAGAGTGCTATTTTTTTTTGTAGCATAAATTTTGTAAATGAAAAATTGCAACAAATATTTATCGAATTAACACTGAAAGCAGAACAAGAGGAATATGTTAGCGAAGGAATTAAATGGACACCAATTGAATATTTTAATAATAAAATTGTTTGTGATTTATTTGAGGCTCGAAAACCACCAGGTAGTTTTGATTAATTATTTTACTTTTTCTAAACTTTTGCTTGCATTTTTGGGAAAAAAATTTTTCGTAATTAAAATCTTATTGAAACCGATAAATATTTTTGAATATGAAAGTATATAAATTTTTATTTCTTTAAATACAATAATATCATTTAATAATTATTACAATAAGATCGCTCATATAAAAGTATAAATCATTCATTGTTTAATTGTTTCCAGTAAATTATAGAGAAAATTTTATGTGTTGTCCCTTGGAAAAAATTTCATATAATATTCATTTTTTTCGGTTTGAAAAAAATTTAATAAATAAATATACGGCAATATTGTATTATTTATATTTGTATAGTGCTGTACCATTTGATGTTGTTGTATTTGCTATTTTTAGGAATAATGTGTATTTTGGATGATGTCTGCTCACAGATTCATGCGCAAAATGATGGCGCTGATAGTCAATTTCTGGTTGAATTAAATCGATATATGTCACAAAATGAGCATTATCAAAGTGGCGCAGAATGTTTCATTGTCAAACATTATGCTGGAACTGTTTGTTTTATTTTTTAAATTACATAATTACATTTCTGATTTAACTTTTTAAATTTTTTTTTTTGAAAAAAAGCTTAATGTGAAAGTTATCACTCATAAAGGATTTGTATCATTTCAATTTAGTTTACAATTCAAAAATGCTTCCGCTTTTTGAATAGCAAATGATAATTGCATTTAAGGCTTATTTTGAAATTTTAACAAATGTATGTATATTAAATTAGGACGAACGAAAAATCTCCGTAATTTGAATTATATTATATCTCCGTAGTTTGAATTATAGTATATTTCCGTAATTTGAATTATATACGAGAGTTTTCAGGTTTCATACAATGTTGACGGATTTTGTGAGAAAAATCGTGATACACTCTATAAAGATCTTATTACATTAATGCAACAGAGTAATCGGTTAGATTTTTTTTCCTTCTTCTCTTTTGCATTTCATTTCTTTAGATTATCACTGATAGGAATAGAGAAATGGTTGGTTTGCTTGCATGTGATAAGTGTATAATAAGCATAAGAGTTGATTTCAAAATTTAGGAAGTTATTATTTAGAGAAGCAAAAAGAAAGAAAAATAAAAATTTTTCTTATAGGCAATTTTTCAAGCAACTTTTTCCGGAAATGGTCTCTTCGAGTGGCGGCAAGAAGCCAACAAGTTTTTCATCTAAAATTAGGGTTAGTTTGATCATTTACATTTTTGCTTTTATTTCTTCTATTTCTTCTATTTGTACTTTTAATTTAAAATTTTCAACAAATAAATGACATAGGAAGAAAAGGAATGAAATATGAAATTGATATTATATGCAAATATTTTAAATAGGATAGATTGAATTAAAATTTTTATTAGAAATTAAATTAATTTTAAATTTATTCGACCGTAGTTCTACCGTTATTTTTTTTTTTGCTTTTCAAAAAAACAAAAAATGATTATAGAATCAAGCGAATAAACTTGTTGATTCTCTTAGCAAATGCGCTCCTCACTATGTACGTTGTATTAAGCCAAATGATACTAAGCGATCATTGGAATGGGATGAGAAACGGTTCGTAATTGTATTTCATTTCTTAAATAATCTAAATCAAATAACCTAAAATCCAATGGCCTATATCGTATCGCACAAATTCTTTTGCCTTATAAATCAAATTAAACAGTTTGAATAATACTTCTCAAAGTTTCATTACAATATTATTGTTCTTCCTGTACACAATTAACAGAGAGGTAGATATTAAATAATTTTTTCAATTTTTACGTTTTTTTTTTCTCATTTTCAGTGTATTACATCAAGTGGAATATTTGGGTTTAAAAGAGAATATTCGAGTTCGACGTGCTGGTTTTGCTTATCGTCGTCTTTTTGATAAATTTCTTTATCGTTATGCTATTCTTAGCTCAAAAACATGGCCTAAATATCATGGTGATCCTCGAGAAGGAATTAAGGTTTTCATTTATATTTTATTTAGTGCTTTATAGAATTAGGCAAAAACATCCGAGTATTTTTTTTAGATATTTTGTGTTTCTTTTCGTTTCAATAAAAACTTAGAAAATTTACCATTCTTTTATTGATAATAGAAGGATGAGTTCACATAGTATAAATGATAAATTAAATTAATAGCTATTTTATTATTTCATTATCTCTAATACCTAGATCGTGGCGTTTCAAAAATTTATTTTAGATCATTTGTCAAACGGTAAATATGGATCGCGATCAATATCAGATGGGTAGGACAAAAATTTTTATCAAAAATCCGGAATCGGTTCGTTGCTATTTTCTCTAAGATGTAATTATCATTTATATATCTGTATATGATGTACATAAGTATCGTTGATTAAATTTATTATTAGCTTTGTGCATTACTTTGTTCAAAAGTTTCCACTTTGTTTTCTATTATAATTTCATACTTCTTATCCAATGTTTTTATTATAGCTTTTCCTTTTGGAAGAAATGCGTGAAAGGAAGTATGATAGTTACGCACGTGTAATTCAAAAAACATTCAAGAAATTTACAGCTCAAAAAAGATATGCCAAATTAAAGGTAGTTTTCTATTTGGCGAACAAATTAGCTGTATCTATCAAATGATTAAATTGAACTTTGAATCTTTTATATTTCTTTATAGTGGTGTAAAAATTTTAACCAGAAAAATAACAATACATTTTCCATGTGTTATTTTCATTGATAATTTTGCTATCGATATGATTGATCAAAATAATATATTGAAGGTTTTTTATTTTTTCTTCAGAGTTTAAAAGTTAAAATTTTAGATTTGAACACTCAGCTGTGGCTAACATGATTAATAAAAATAACACATTAAGAAGAATGCTTTGAATTAAATGTGAATTAATATTTGAAGCATAAAGTTTCGCAT
The DNA here is from genome assembly GCA_013365375.1 of Litomosoides brasiliensis. Lineage (NCBI taxonomy): Eukaryota > Metazoa > Nematoda > Chromadorea > Rhabditida > Onchocercidae > Litomosoides > Litomosoides brasiliensis. The sequence goes on along the minus strand of JABVXW010000213.1, from coordinate 35,502 downwards.
TTCAAATTTTAATCTCAAGCATTTTATGGATTGTTAGAACAGGGTTGGGTATGTAATATTGTAAATGCGATTGCTTCTAATATTATCATAATGTTTCATTTATCAAAGGAGAAGTGAATTTATTGTAGGAAGATGCGTTTAACTTATTCCAATACAAAAAAGAACGGCGACGGTTTTCAATAAATCGTAATTTTGTTGGTGATTATATTGGCCTTGAATATCATCCGGCACTACAAGCATTGGCTGGTAAAAGGGAGCGCATTATTTTTGCTGCTACAATTAATAAATATAATCGAAGATTTAAGGTTAGTTAAGTGCTACTTAATTTACTACTTCTTTTAAATGTCCATTAAATAATAATGGTATATGAGGAAAGTGAGGTTTGGTGTGAATTGTAAATTTTATTGAATCTTATGAAAGTATTTAAAATTTGTTTAATCAAACTTTTTTTCTTTTGATGAGTGATAATTAATAGGTATTAGACTAGTAGACTATGTGCTGTGATACTTTGGATCTGAGTTTATCAACAAAAATTTTCTCTTTTAATGAGTGACAATCAGTCTTTATATGGTGATCTTTAATTGATCATAATGATCCTGCCTGCTTTTTTTAGCTTTCAAAAGTTGATTTTCTCGTAACAACGAGTAAGATTGTTCTAATTGGAAGAGAAGTGGAAAAGAAAGGACCAAATAAAGGGAAAATTATTGAGGTGAATTTTATTCTTCATTTTCTGCATGATGTTGTTTTCATTAGTTCGGTAAATCTTATTGATCATTCAATCTATCACTTATTTCACACTATTAATTGTTGTTTCTTTTCAGATTTTGAAACGACAAATTGGCTACAGTAATATAACTAATGTTGGATTAAGTCCATATCAGGATGATTTTATCATTCTGAATGTTCGTGATTCCTATACATCACTTCTGGAGACACCATTGAAAACGGAACTTATAAATGCTATAAAGTAAGCTTTATGAATTTTATTAATCATTAAAAGAGCTAAAATACTTGGATAATTTGAATTTTAGTGCAAAACAATTTGTCCACAATCAATAATGAACTTTCAAGCACATATAACTATTGTTATTGTAGCAAACGGTATCATAATATGGCAGATGGACGAATTTTATCCTTAAATTTCAATACTTCACATCAGATTATCCTGAAAAAAACTCGATTTGGTGGTGGTTCTCGAACTGTTAAATTTTCGAAAAATGATAATGGATCAGATAGCACACAGTTGTTTGTAAAAGGAAAAATTTTATTTGTTTCTATTGGGCCTGGATTATCTGGTAACACAAGTATGCTCTTTGTTGCTATTTGATCATTTTAGAATTGCCTAAGATGTGAATGCAATTTTAAATCTTTTTGCGTGAAATTTCCTCGATCGTTCATTTCTTTCACTGGTCATGTTGGATCATAATATTCTCGCTAATTGAGTTGTAAAATTTTTGTCATTTCTAATATTGAAAAACTATGTATTTGTATGTTGACTAATTTTTTTCTGTTAAATTTTGAATTACGATTTAGAACTTAGTTTGTTAAATTTAATAAATTATAGTTTAGAAAATGAATTAGCAAATAAGCATCGTTTTCAGAAGTGAACAATGAAAGGATAGTAATGAAGCAACATTATGAAAGACGTAAAATGCCTCTCACAGCGCATCAAACACCTCCAGTACCACAACACGTAAACACGCCGAATCATGTATTTACAGTAATAAACAATAATAATACAAATATTAATAGAAATAATGGAATAACTTATGTACAGGCAAGTTTACATTGATTTAATTATTTGTCCTCTAATTATTATGTGTTTTAATTACTATATGTTCCCTTTTGTAGGATAAGAAGAATCTTATAGAAATGAATTATTTGCATATATTGAAGAATGACTTTGCAGAATGCTATAAGACATTCCGAAAAACCTAAGCCACCACTGAAGCCGAAACTACTTCCTCTTGTTGAAGCGTTGTATGCGTACGAAGCGCAGGATACTGATGAATTGTCATTTATTGCTGGCGATAAGTTTGAACTTGTAAATAAAGGTCAATTTTAAGTCTGTGATTACCAGTAGGTAACGGAGTAGCTGCTTCTCTTCGTTTCTTGTTAATTTCTATACAGAAATAAATAAACCTTTCGATTTAGGCCTATATCGATGGGTCGATTTGGATTTGCAAATTTTTTATACTATAAAAGAACAATACAGCATATTAAAACTGAAAAATTAGAATTGATATTTCAATTTCAGTCATTTTATTGCCTTAAATAATAGTATTTTCCGAAATTTTAATCAAGCTATAAATGGAATCAGTGAAATATCGATATTTTATTGTTTTGTACTTTATATTTTCAAATTTGCAGAATTTGCTCAATTTAAAATTCTTTTATTCAAATTTTTGCTCAGATTTTCTTCTTGTCGAAGGAGAGTTTTTCAATAACTTATTTTACTCAGTTTATAAAACTGTTGTAATTAATTGCCTTTAGATGCCTAATTGTTATGATTGTATTTTCAGATTCCTCCGGTTGGTGGCAGGGCAGAATGCAAAATCGAACGGGTCTCTTCCCAGGAAACTATGTTAGAGAATTGTAAAGCTTTCAAATGTGTTTCTGTTTGCTTTTAACTAATTGCTTCCGTCGTTTCCTGTTGTTCTGTTCACTCTTCATGAGATTCAAATTGTTTTTGTCAACGATTTTTAATTGCTTTATATTTCAGCAAAAGAAATTTTCTTTGTTTGTTTTTCTTCTTTTTCCAACACACAACGAGGTTGGTGTTGAATTTCAATTTCTTTGACTGAAACGTGAAACTATATACCTGAAAATGAAAATGAAAGCTAAAAAATTAACTCGAAATCATTAAATACTATAATCGATTACTAATTAAAGTCACCGTAGTCTCAATGAAGAAAGTAGTAAAGAATATCTGAAGTTGGAAGTTCAAACAATTCATAAAATTATATTGGCAAAATTTGTTAAACCAATCGAAAGGCAAATATTAAACAATTATAATGGGTAAAGTAGCACATGCTTTCCAAGTATTTCAGAGAAAATAATTTGGGATATAATCCCAGCTTGATAATTCTGTTGATCAATTAATTCAATCATCATTTATCAATGATAATTTCAACGAAATTTTGATAGTTTCATAGTCTTCCCTTCATGGGAAAATTCTTGGAATTATTCAGTTGCTTAATGCACTTTCCTTTTTTTAGCGCTTGAAAAAAATTTGTTGTATTCATTTATTTCCCCGCTAAATCACTCATTGAAAAAAGGTCATCTGATTTTCGCCGACGATTAAGTATCCATAACTCATTTTCCTTTGAACTATGAAAAAAACACATCCTGCTGTTTTCAGTAATTCCTCAACCACTTCATAAAAAAATTGAACAATAAAACAAAGTATATATTTTCGACTTTTATCAGTAATCATAGTCAGAAATCAAATAAATAGAGAAATCAAGTAAATAAGAAATCGATTTTCAATTTTTCAAAAATCGATTTTCGCTCCCGAATTCTAATATTGTGTGTGTCTGCCGTAATTACACATCATCATATAACAGCAATTTCAAAGGTTATATAATTCTGAAAATTCCGGAAATGATTCTAATTTTTTTGACTGAAAGAGAAAAAAGAATGATTACCTAATTGGTCGAATTTTTCTCCCACATCATTCATTTTTTTGGCTAAATCATCTCGCTCCTTTACGGTGTGTAATTTTAAAGTTTATGTTCGTTGAACTTATATCTTCTATAAGTATATCGCTAAAAAAAACTGCACATGCTAAAAGGACCTTAAGTATGAGAGTCGTGAACCGCGTCAAACATTTTTGATCAGTTAACTGTGTCACACGGTAGTTAATCAAGCAATAATTGTTATCATAAATTAAGTAAAACATAAATATTTCAATGGTCTTTATAATTGTTATTTCTTGTTGGCATTTTGACTGAGTACATTTAACAATACTTATTAATGTTTCTGAATTAAATACTTCTGGAGATTTAAAAGGCTTCCAAATATAATTCCAGTACGAGAAAAATTATGAAGACCATATATATAACTCTGTCTAAAAATATCAGCAATTCAATTCAGATTTTGAAATTAACAAAATATAACAGTTTTGAAAAAAGGATTTTGAAAATCAGACTAGATAGAACAAACTTAAGTAGTCGATTAATAATAAAAACTTGGGAATATGTCTACAAACCCTGAACTTTAGATACTGACTTCTTTGAGGTGATGGAAATATTCACTTCATCCCAAGGAACTATTCACGAAAGCGGGTCATTCTATCTCGAGAGAGATTAAAGGCAATAATAGGCTGCTAAACCTTCGCAAATGCATAGAACTTTAAAAACTTATCTGAACCCTTTCCATTCCACAGTTTCTGTGTAAATAAAATCAAAAGACATGTCTACTTTAAACAACATAAACTGCACAATGCAGGTTGTCGCTTATATCTTCTATAAGTAAGACAGAGAATGACTGATAAGTCCTAAGACATACTCCTAAGACAGAGAATAACTGATAAGAGCAACACATAGCAATCCTTAAGTGATAAAACACGATGTTAGCTTTTCTTGGTCATTTTAGCATTTAAATTGGCAATTGTATACATACTGTATGCCGGGTCACCTGTTATTTCTTTTGAAATAATCATAAAGTCAGGCAATAATGGTTCATTGGTATCACCAACGGGAGCTGTCGTGTATGTTTCCAATATCATTAAGGGTTTTCCCTGGCATAACGGCGGTAATGGTGAAGTATACGTATCCAAATGATAGTACTGAAAATTTTATGGAAATAAGTCCGGTATGAACTGGTTAAAAAACACACTTTAAGTGAATTTGCATGTATGGTAACAACTGTCTAAGAGAACTACAACTAGCAATATCTACTGAAAAAAACGTTGACACCATCTCATTATGCAATAAAATTTTTCTGTGGACACATAAAACCTTGCGAAGCTTAATTTATCAACAATTTATTGCCTAATTCATTCAGCAATGTGTCTTAATAGTTTCATGCCGGTTAATCATAACATGGTATTCTATATCAAATAATTTTTCTTCGCAAAAGACTATATGAAAAATATTTAATTTAGAAATGCAAAAATTAAACTCAAACACAAAATAAAAACATGCCTGTTTGCCATACATGAAACATCGCCGTTCTTTATTGATCGGTGCTCTCGAGCGATCTGCCATTTTGATATAACTGATATATTCTCGGTAGTTCAACTGCATGCGAGTTTCTACTGGCTCTGGACCAACATAATGTCGCGTTGTTATAGCATAAGTTGTACGGCCATGCTGACTTCGTGAGCGTAACCGCACCTTAAGTGTAACTTGTCACTAACTTTCTCTTAAGAAAGTAAACATTTAACAAGACCATACGCTGATCAACACAAAGAGTTGTAAAGGTTAAAAGTAAAAAAAAGGATAGACCATTCTTATCTCCTCTATATTTTTAAGATAAAATTAAGAGAAAATCAAAGGAACCATATATTCTTTCCCGTCATTTACCAAGCTTTAATTATGAAGAAATATTTGCACTCGAAAACACAATCTCTTCTATTAGAGCACAGCACAACTGTTTAAGGAATCAGATTAATTTCTGTAATTTTAGTAGGAAAAAACTTTCTGCAGACTACTTTGCCGAAAAAAAGTTAAACCTGAACATTTCGATCCTCGGTACACAAGTAACTGTGTCGCACAAGAAACAACTCGCAACGTGGCAAACGCTTTTCATCATACGATGTAACAAGCCACTTTCTTTTCCTGCAAAATATTATTTGTATCAAATGTGATCATAACTAGCAGATTTATTGAATTATCATTCAATGTCTCATTTGTGATTCATTATATTAAATAAGAAAACCCTTCAGTTTTATACATTTCTAGTATTAGTATTATGAGCAAAAAAAAGCATAAACTTGTAGGTTAGGCTTTTCAGATTTACACTCTTTCACCTTCTTATTTCTCAAAATAAGCCCATGACGTAAATCGTTTTATTGAAGTACTTAATCTAACTCCTGTTTGAAATCCAATTACATCTGCAAAAATTACTTGCTATTGAAGGCCAATCGATCTTGAGTAGGTAAACCCATTCGACTGCATAATGCAGCAATTAGTTTCAATATTTTGTCGTCAAATGATTTGCACCCAATGTTCTCGATTACATCAACGCGCGGATGCCCAAGCCAAGCCTATATAAAAACGGTCACTGATAAAAGTTAGCCTACAACTTCAGCTATACTATAAATTTCGATGATTGCTGACTTAATTAAAATATGAAAGCGCTACACGGATCCTACCTTCTTCACATAGATTTCCTTTTTCAAAATATCTACATTTTAGATATTAAGTCCGTCAAGCGTTATTAGACAATACTGAATGTGCTCAAAGCTGCTCTGATATCATTGCAATTGGAAACAAAGTTAAAATGAGAAAAAAATCGAGAAATTGAAAATAGAAGGATCTTATTTTCGTATCTTCAAGATGTTTACCTATGTTTACCTTGAAAATACGAAAATGTAACTTGAATTAAGCAGCGGTCCAGATGAATGAGAAAAGTACTAATAATAATTTTGAAATCATAGAGATCTTTGAATGAATATTGAAAATAAGAAATATGTCGGTTTCAATCAAAAAAAGTTACATCTCGGGTAAGTTGATCTTGCTCTACAGCTTGCTGAATTGTTTCCATCCTTGCATTATTATTTGCCAAAGTATAATATTCTTCGGCACCATCCGCTGCTGTCGTCATATGCAAAATCTGCAAATAGACGTCTTCAGTAGTTGTGTAACAGTGCAACTATAGTGTTCACATTCAAATTAATGGATGAACTATTGAAACGAAATGACTGAGCATGCAATATCCTCAATGTTCAATGTATTTAGGAATTTCAGCCTCAAAACTTGATCTTAAAATACTATCCCAAACACCACTATTTATTGGCACAGTCTACAAATATCAACGTTTTCATGAAAAAATCAAATTTTAAGAATTATAACAGCTGAAACACTCAAAATAAATTTTCGAAAACTCACTTGGTCGTATCTATCTTCCCGTAGACTGAACTGATCCAAATTGACTTCCTTTAATATTTGATTCCAAGATTTTTTGTCGATGTATGCTGAAGGATCCATAGCCCCGCGATCACATATGATCAAGATTCGCTCGGCATTTGATGCATTGGCTTGGTTAAAGAAAACCTGCCAATTTTTTCATCTTGCACTACAGTAATCATTTAGAAAAAAATATTTCACTAGTACAATAACTTCTATTTCTTATAGTTTACCTCTTTTAATGGATGAAAAATTCGAAATGCTAAAGCAAAGTATAGCAGTGCACTGATTTTTTTCTTTTTTGAATGGTTTATACATAATCCATTTGTTCGCAAAGCTTAATTATGCATCATCATATCGATCAGTGGTATTCCGACTGTGTGTTTAATGAAGAATAACGTTACCTACAATGTGAAATGTGAAGTTTTATTATGGTTTTCAATAAGGATAGCGTGTAAGTGTTCTAGTGTACTGTGAAACTTTTCTAATACTCATAATAATACGGTGTGTCGGTTTTTTTTTTTAAATCAATCCAGTTGCTAGGATAGTTGGTGAATCATTATCATTAACCTGCTAATATATGACATATCCAAGGCAAAAAAAAACCCTTACCGTTTCAATTCTCAACAGAGTTAACAACAAATCCTTCTGAAATTTGTAGGCTTGCTCATCTGACAACTCAGTGAATTTCACACCACCACCAAGTAATATGCTAGCTGTTTCTGGTACAGTATATACTTTCCACCCAATTTCTTCGAAAAATGTCCGAAGACGCTCCTAAAAGCCAAAGCGTAGTAAAAATTAAAAATTAATTGGCAGATAGTGTTAGTGAATGAGAAATAAACTAGCCACAAAAAACATGGATAATAGAAAAGGACTGAAAGGAACAAAGAGTTGAATGTTCTCTTCCGCTTTGAATGATTTAACCATTATACCAAACTGTGTTAAATTTACGCCCTTTACTTTTAACGTACTTAGGAGCTTTTCAAAACTGCAGATGTCACGATCTTATACTGTTCAAATCATTATAATAATTGCAAAAAAAATCAGATTTCTCACTTGTCCTGTAGTTTTTCCACCGCATGGACCACCAGTAAGTACAATTTTATAGATACGACGTTTACCAACAGCTGAATCCGGTTCAATCATTCGGAATTTTTTGCTTCCGATCAGAATTGTTGGTAATATCTGAGTTATCAGTGTGCACTACGCAAATAAATTACAATAAATGTCAAATCAAATGAATTGCGATTTAAACATCGGTTGTGATAAACTGCAACAAACTAAAATAAGCGCTAAGAAAAGGAATGGAAATAAATAACACCGTACAAATCAATAGGATCAGATTGAACGAGGTCACATATACCATCATGCATACTATATCACTCTTCACAGTACAACACGTACGCTAATTACAGTGTAACGTGCACTTCATTGTAACCGCAGCTATTATAATAAAACGTTCGAAAGTCTTTCTACGGTACAGCGTTTAGCGTTTAGCGTCATCCACGAACCCACTTGACGATATGAAACGGGAAATTGCAAGCTACGGATTCACAAGTTAAGTGAGAAATATCTCCCTTAATTCTACCTCCGTATGCACGAATTTTATGTTTCATCAGTCCACTGGATATCAAGTGAGAAGTGATAGTGTTTCCAGTGAGGTCAAATGTTGTGGGGCAGTGTTTCCAGTGAGGTCAAAGGTTGTGGCTTCTTCCAAAAGTAGTTTAAAAAAAAATTTAATTCAAGATTAAAGAAGTGTTATAAAAGTAAATTTTTCGAAATAAATTATATTTGGAAAAAAAGAAGTGAAAATTCAGTTTTAATTTGAATAACAATTTTTGCGAGAGATTTTTTTCAAATATTTTTCTGCATTCTTGCAAATTTTTTCATGCATGCAACAACACTTTAATCGGTCATTTTACAATTATTTGCTAATAAATAGGAAAATAATTTTTTCTTTTAATTCACAAATTGATTTTCAATGGCAATATCAGGCATTTTTTGGTAGAATTTCTAATATCTATCATTTACCAAATTAAATTACATCTCAATTCAATAATATTTTTCGAACTACTACTCCATCTCAATCATTCTTTTAACAGTCAAACTTTTCATTTGAATTTATATTCCACAAAAGACTATTAAACATTCATACAGCTAGGGCGATGAAACCTTTGGGCATATGTATTAGATATTATATAATTAGTCTTATTAAAATTTAAAAAAATTAAAAAATAAAAAGAGTGAATGAAACTTCAAAAGTATTTGGTTGCTACAACAAACAGCACGTGGAAATTCACTACGACAAAACATTTGTTCTGCTATGCTAACATTTTTCTCCTTCACTTGTTTCCTAGCAACATTCATCAAGAATTAATTAGCTATTTTAGCGAAACGAAGAAATATTTGTTAGCTTTATTTTCAGCTGAAAGAATTTCGTGTGATAATTGAAGCGTATAATATCATCGTTTGTTTAAATAACTGTGAAATTCATGCATTTTTAATTGATATTCATTAAAGTTTCGTGATATTGATGACAAGAAAAAAAAGGAAGCAAAAAACGCAGGTAAAGAATGCTAGGACAGGTAGGATAAACAGGTAAGAAATGATATTGCAACTGTGGTACTGCAAGAATGGATAAAATATGATTCAGTGTGATCAATTTATATTGCCTTTTTTTTGCAAAAAATTTTGTCATAAAAAAAAATGTTAAATATAATATTACACTAAAAATGTAATTTTTACTTTTATAATTGTTCACATTCTATTTCACAAATTATTTTTCTTTAACTGATAATCTTTGCTCTGAAAAACTATTAACAAAATCATTTGATGAATTGCTGAATGGATGAAATGATTTCATTTTTAGCCGCAGCATTTCAACATTTTTCATTTCATCCCTCTTCCGCTTTTTTTTTGAAAAAATTTTGCAATTAAAAATTGAATGATTGCAAATCTCTTAATTTAAATAAATAATTGTAATGTTTTACAGTAAAAATAAATGCTGCAAAAAGATGAGTTTTTATTTTCTTCAGTACTATTACAGTTATAGTTGTAGGATTAATCGTTTTGTTGCAGATAATCAGCAAGACGAATAATTGCTATTAACAGTAGAGTTGTTGTAGGAATTTTTATCATTGAGATGAAATTTTATTAAAATTGATTAAAATTTTTTTAAATAAGTTTTAGAGAAAATTGAGAGGGAAGAGGCAAATAGTGTGAATTATAAGAATATACTATAAATGGTTAACAGATCAAAAAGATACTGCTACTTTCTGGATTTGTAGTTGTAAATTTGCTACCTAAAGACGGAGGTATGAATTTTCTCAAAAATAATACAACTTCATATTTCACAAAATACTAATATTTTTGAGAAAATTTATTTGTTACACTTAATGCTTACTTTTGTCTTTAGGTAACAAATCTACAACAATCAATTCAAATGTTCCTATATTTAAGCACATAAATCATTAAAATCACAAAATTTGAAACAAAATTTAGAAATATTTCAAATTTTATTTATATCCTAATATTATTGCGAATAGTATTAAATAATGTTAGAATATTGTACTGATAAACTGATTAGAATATTGTGCAATATACTAATGTATGTTTATTTTTGGAAAGAATATTTTGCAAAAAAATTTTTCAAAAGAAATTTCCAAACTTGTAAATTATCATTTTCAAAACAAAAAAATGAAATTTATCAGCAACATTTGAGCAGTCATGAAAATTAAAATTATTTTTGCAGAGTAAAGGAAAGGAGAAGATTAGGAAGAAACTCGTTTTTTTCATTTCTTCAAAAGTAGTGCATTCCATTTTGCGAAATTTCATCCTGCAATTTGGAAATCACTTTACTAATTTTTTTGTGTGCCAAAAAAATTCTGCAACAGAAATATTTGCACACACAAAAAAAAGCATTTAAGGATACTTCCTGTTTATTAATTATTATTTATACTGTTGACTACCTTTGAAACCTTTTTAAACTACCTTATTAATACCTTATAAACTTAACTTAAATTATACCTTATAAACTACCTTATTAATTTATACCTTTGACTAAAGATTTTTTTTTATTTACTTAACGATTGCCCCACTTATTGTCATAAAAATTTTGTGGTAATCAATGATAGGAAGAAAAAAAAAAGTGGTTTTGTTATTCTAAGAAAAATTCGAAAAAAAAGAGGAAAAACAACACAAAATGATTTTTTTCTAGTAAATCAATCAATGAATTCGTTTTTTTTTCATTTCAAAATAATTGAAATAACTAAACGTTCATCTCAGATGACTTTTTTTCACGAACAGCAAACAGTGCGTTTAGCAAATTTATCAACAAAATTTCTTAGCCAGCTGATCATTTAACAGGAAATCTTAATAAATGTGGAAAAACGAGAGGAAGAAGGAGGAGTGGAAAGTTATGCACTATTAGAGATCAAGAAGCATGAATGAAGGCGATCATTACGTACGTCACCATTACGTGTGAGAAAGAGATGAATTAATGTTGTAATATGAAATAGTAAATGATAGCTCGTAAAATTTATTGCAATTTCATTTAGACATCATTTTATGTTAATTACTAATTTAAACAAATTGTTTTTTTTCTAATTACTAATTTTTTAAAATTCATTCAGTTTATCTCAAATTCGATTTGATATAGTGTGCTGATAACATGAAGTTAACTGATGACACATTTGATAAAAGCTCAATTTGATAAAGTAAAATAATTTGCTATGTTAATCTCAGCAAGAACTTAGATACAACTTTCTTACAAGACTTGAGCATAATCAATGTCGTAATGATTGTGTAAATATCTTTTTTCTAAATTAATGTAAATAATCCGCTACCTTTTATGATGGCGTAACAACACTGGATACGACAATAATTTGATTAAAATAATTTATAGGTAAAACTCCTTCGATTTAAAATAATACGGACTCAGCTGTTGTTGTGAGGTGTATATTTTTTCGGATTTAGGATTTTAGAAATTATCCTAATGTACATTACATCAAAGTACTTATTGACATAGTTATGCTTAATGTAAAGTTTTATGCTGATTATATTAAATTTGGCAAGGAAAAGAAAACTTTTGCTTGAGTTTATATCACTGATCAATCTTCATAGTGGAACTATTATCATCTCCTTTGTCAATATTTTTTTAGAAGCATCACTGCAGTAGTTATTACCCAGACTTCTTTAACGGCATTATCAGATTCTTTAGAATATTGTTTCTTTTTTATATGAAAGTCGTCTTTCATCGGTATGAATTGTGTTTGTAAGCGAACGTCTTATCAAAATAACAGCAGAGATGCATATATGCACGATAGAAAATGCCATGCATAATCAAAGACACATTAATATGAAAAAAACTTTAACAAAAAATTGTAAAATGCCAACATTTACTGATTGCAATCATAAACTCCTTTTTATATATCACAGAAGGGTAAAGTTCAACAAATAAGTCGTGTCACGAAGTATAGGACTGCAAAATAGTCCTGGACGGAGGATGAATGCAACTGCAGTAAAATATCGACTTCATTTCGACATCTATTTCTTGCTTGAGGTACATCGGGATGAGAATCATCTATTCCTCTCAAAAAGCAATAAGAGAATTTACTTAAAAGTTATTTGAAGGGGAATACTCTTTTTACACGCCATACTACTGAACTTCTACAATATAGCTAATGTGTTTCAAACTTTATATTACCAACTTGAGGCATAGGTGGTGGTCCCATGGTAACACCTTGATGTACATTCATATTATTTACTTGAAGACCACCATGAGAATGTGACTGCATCATAGTGGCACCCGACGATTGTGGACCTGGATTGGGGCGCGGGATTTTCTGTAGAATCGTTACGAGTTGCTCTTTTTCATCAAATGTCTTCCATACGCTGTATAAATTTATAATAATTTTTTGAATTTCCAGTATCTGAAATTAAACCTCGAAATCACAAAAAACACGTGAAGAGCTACTTAAGTCTGATAAATTACTTACCAAATCTTGGACTATGAAATTAACAACGTTTCAGAACTGACTACTATTTCGTCATGAAGTGTGATAAATTTTCCATACTATGGGAAATGTAAGAACATTATCTATAAAATCACTCCACTTATAAAGTTGACAAGCAGTCAAAAAATGGAGTTAAAATTTCTCAAATAACCTTCCATATTTAATAACCAGAAATTTAATCCGACACCAAGCAGGAAATAAAAATGGCTTTACGGTAGACATAAAAAGCACTACCTTTTCAAAATCCACTGCGAGCTCCGCAAACCAATTTCTCAGCTCCCTATCTCTATTTGTCCAGACTGATGCTATCAAAATGCATGCTAAAAATAACTGTTTAGAACATGGCAAGCGTTTATGTCGTTTGACTAGCTTTTCCTACCCTCACGTGTAAGATGCAAAGGATGGACATAATGCTAAGTTTATTTTGAACTATCAGAAACAAAATTCGCAGCTTTTTCTACTTTTAGTTCCTCTTGAAAAAAAAATCGATCATACTTAAAATAACTGCAGAACAAAATAAACTTAGCATTAGGTAGGTGAATAGTTATCAATATCTTATAATAAATACGTGCATTCAAATCTTTACTGCGGTTAGTTTAATTTTAAATTTATTTGATTATCTCAAACCATACAAATTTTCTGTATACGAAATGAAACTTGCCAATTGCAATTTGATGAGGAGGATACATTAATGAAAGATCTGTTCTTGTACAATCATTACAAATTTTCCAAGCATATGATGATATTGTGTCGAGATCTTTGTGCTCCCTTGCCATTTCAGCCATTAATTGATTTAACGGCCTGCAAATGATATCCTTAAAATTTCAAAATCGTCAAAACTTTACAACACTGGACTACTGCAAAAACCCCCGACTTTTACAGTATTCATGCATTTTATTACTCATAAGTACCACTGAAATACAGATAAAAAGAAACCTGTACGGATGGTAAACAATCAAGCAACAGTCTAAAATTTCCAAAAGAAAGAATTCTGCTTCCTGTATATGTTGCACCCGTATCATCAAATCTTGTTGAATAAAGGGCCATCGTTTCACTGCAACTATAGATTTGATAACAAAACAGACGCAATAATAATCACAGAATGTCTAGAACTTCAGTGACTTACAAGCATTATTTGTGGCCTGTATGAGCTTGTTGTGTGACATCATCCCATGTTCTTCAACTTTGGATGCTAAAAACAGGGAAGTAGGCGCCAACAAAAATGGATCGATGTCTTTCAATGATCGTCTGAAATAAAAACAAATGTGAATAGAGCTTTATTTCGAACGCTTGAAATTTTTTGTCTAAAAAATCAAAAGAACTGGAAAAAATTCTATCCTTGTATTTTTTTTTCATATGAAAATTTCATGAAATTTTATTACCTTGCATAAAAACGACGAAAATAAACACAAGCCGTAGCAATTACTTGCATTCGTGTTTTATGTGGTTGCTGTGAATCCATCCCAATAGCGTGAATAACTGAAAAAGATTAGATTACCTTACAAACAACGAAGTTCTTTATACTTGAAGCAGAACATACGTCAGTGAGAGCCCGAATATACATCAGAAACTATAAACAAACAATAAAACATATATTACTTACAATTAGAGAAAAATATCATCAATTTCGTATATTCTTCCTCCGTAATACATTTCATATCTTCGCCACGCATCCGTAGAATGTCCTGCTTGTCCAAAATCCATTGCTCCCTAGAATTTTTTTTACCTATGCCCAATTCACTAATTTACTCTGTACACAAAGAGCATGCAAAAACAACAATCGAGAACATATAATAAAATCTCTTATGCCGTTACAATGCATACAAGCATAAACTCCACAAAAGCTAAACTGTAAATTTAAAAACAAGAATGCAAGACAACATTACTGGCAAGACATGATAAGCATCCACAAACAGGCGTAAATTAAAACTTGTACAAACCAGTGCGAACTTTGCCAGAAGTTTCCTGCCATCTTATCGCATAATTAACTGTCCGACTTTCATTGCTTATAACGTCATCTGAAATTATAAACCTTCCAATGCTATCCCATTCATATATGAGCGCACGCAAGCACTGTATATATATATATATATATATATATCTGGAATTTAGGTTAGCCAGAGAGAATAATGTAAATGCAAGTAATATTTTGAATAACGAAACCAACATGTGTGCACTATGAAAATTTTTCCATGAGAAAACACCACTACATCTCACCCTAATTGAACTTGTTCTCCCATGAAAGTAGCGTAAAATTAGGTAAAAAACCACCACGACTACACGCACGTACAACAATTACTTGCTAACCTAACCTATTCTATGTGTATTCCTCCGAACAAGTTATTCTCAATCACTGTAATCACAACAAACCATAATTCTTTTTTCATCCTCTCACTCTTCATGTACTACCCATATTGTAAACTTCCAACATCCCCGCAACCAGCTCTCGCGCGTTATATAACCATGGCGTTCCTTCTGTAGCAACCTAACAACCTTGCGCGAATTCCGAACTGTTTGTGAAATCCCCAGTCTCATGTCAACAATTTTGAGTGTACTAAAAGTTATTCAAGGTTTTTCACATTTGTTTTTTGTCTGTGTTATAAACAAATAAAATAATAATATAATAAAAACAATATTAGTGTAAAATTATATATATATATATATATATACATAGTTTTTTAGTTCATAATAATTTTATTTTTTAAGCAACAGATTTGGTGTTGCTTAACTTCGTATTGCTTCATCTCTCTGCCATGATAATTATCGTAATAATATTGATTTCAGCAAAGAAATTATTATTAATATTATCGATGCTCTAAATAATTGTGTGCCGCTTTACTGTCGTTCATACATAACTGACTTTACATTACATTAACACATAATTGAAATGAATAACGAAAAAGCTATTACGTAAGAAAATTAAGGATCTGAGAACGTTTGCAAAAAATTTATCGATATCATCCTTTACAATGAATAACCAGTCAATCTCTACATTTTTTAATGAAATATAAGTACACACCACTTCATTTTATATACATCTGCTCAGTTTCAAGCTGTAAATGAGCCAACCAGTGTCACTTCACTACAATCATTGTGCCTAATGTTAGAAAATTTCCCGAATGCATCGCACGAGAATCACAATTCATCCAAGATGAATGATATAAAGCACAACGAACGAAAACTACTAGAAACAAAATTCTTTGGGAGGTGGAATTGTCGGTACTTTGCCATATTCAAACTCATCGCCTTCGAATTGCTTTATTTGTTCAATAGTTAAGTCTTCCATCTTCGAATAAAGTTTCTGCATTACATTGTTGCAGTCAACATCAGTAAATCCATTATTTTCTGCAGATACACCGCCTTCACCTATCAAACGCTCTGATCTGAAATAAAATTATATGAACTGCTATTGCCATACCTTTCACTAGCAATGATAAATGATACTTAGCTAGAAACACTAAGATACTGGCGAGAGTTAATGATTTATTAAGTTCCTAATGAGGTCCACATCGTTCATAGAAATATGCTTACTTTGTTTTATCGAAGATCATTTCTGCTTTCTTATTATTTGAAAACAAATCTGTGCTTGATTCTTCTGTTCCTGATTTCCTGTTGGGAACAGTATTTTTATCGCAAACGTCCTTATCTATATTATTTCGATTTTGCGTCACCTTGATTTTGCCTTCTTCACGTCCTCTCAGCAATGGTGAAACCCATTTGTAGCGGCTGAAACAAAAAGGAATAAGACAAAAAAGATATAAAAACTGCTAAATGAGTATCTTTAGACTAACTTCTGTTTTTCTGCTCCTATTTAATGTTCATACGAAAGTCTGAGAATGAATGTTAAAACTTTATATTGGAAAAACTACCTTTTGTCAAAATGTTGTAAAGATGATTGGAAATACTCGTTCAATTCGTAAGTATTAAAACCCGCCTGAAAGAACATTTAAGTAACAAATAAAATAAAAGTTGCAAACCTATTATTGCTCACAGTTATTCTTTCAACAAAACAAACTATTTTTTGAAATCAAGTTTGCAAAGTGTTATTGAACGGCTATTTTTTAAAGAAAAAAAATTGGAATTCGCCATTGCTAAATAGCAAACAAAAATGGAAAAGAGAATTAGGAAATAGAAATGAGAATACAATTAAAAGTAAATGAGCAAATGAGGAAGTCATTCAATAGGTAAATACAGACACTTAGGTAAATATTTAAAAATTACTTGCGATAAATTGACAAAAAGATTACGACACAGTAATTTGGAAGACGAGTTCAAAACATTACTATAGAAGTGTAAGAAGCAAAGTCAATGAACTCAATTATGTCTTCATCAAAATAATTGATTTACTTGTCCAGTTGGATGTCTACGGCGCTCTCGCTGTACATCAACATTTCTTGTATCATACTGCTCTAAGTCCGTAATTTCGGGCTGTAAAATATGTGCAAAAGGACATGCTTCACCATTACGGCAATTACCTCGAGCAAAAAATTTACATCGAATCACTGAGTTACGCATGGTAGTCTTGCAAATCTCTGGAAAAAGAATGATATTTACTGAAGTCAACAATAATAAAACTAGAAAATCGCACCGAAAATACATGCCTTACGATTCTACAACCTGAACTACATCAGCAAATTAAGGCATAAAAATGCAATATCAAACAATCGTGTATATATACGAATTAAGTAAATTACGAAATAAATTACTGATATAGATTAAAGATAATGAAATGACGCACTGCTGCAAAATGAAAAAACTAACACAACCTCTCATTCGAGCAATAACCGAAACAATGTGAAGAGCACAATCATTTCCTGAAACACAAAAGAGAAGAGTTTTTTCATATCACAAATTAAAGTTCGGACTACGTATAAACGTTCAGTGTGAATTTTGATTGATTGATATTTATTCGATCTTCCAAGGGATGAAGTTAGTTTATTCAGATTGTCGGTTGTGTTGAGGTTTCGTTCGTTGGTCCTGGTTATTGTTCAAATTTTTGCAATTGTTATTACGATATTTTGGTTGACCTTATTTAACTTACTGTCCAAAGGTTCACTTAAATGTTTTACTTAGGCTAATTCCATTTTAAGCCTGCTGTCATATAGATTATTCACAGAAATTTCCGGGTCTTTTTAACCAGTATTAATGTTATGAAGTTGGTGGAATCTATAATAACCAGTCATTTTGGTACTCTTTCTTTTGGCGATAAACATAGTAAGGACTGGAAATTAAAATTTCCATCCATGTGTTTTCTTAAATGATTCTTTGTTGATACTCTACAGCTGGGTGACGAGAATCGACTTTTGTACTTTTTGCGTACACTGACCTTTTTGGGCTTGCTCTTATTATATGAACAGAAACAATGTTTAAAGACTAAATTAAACAATTCCTATTGCATAATTGAAGCATGGGATTAGGTCGAATTAAAAGTTTGGTTCAGTAATGCCTTTTTTGTGCCTAATGCGCACTTTTTGTATCATAGTATGATTACTTGGACATCTTTCTGTTGGCATTTTGTATGTTTGTTATCTTCAAATTCTTGTAGAGAAGTTCAGTGGGCACTAGAGCACAATGAAACGCCACGGTGGTGACGATGATATGGGCCCATCGGATAACCATGAAAGTGCAAAATCTGGCAAGCGACAGCGTCCAGACAGCTATCAGGAAGCGCTGGCAGCTGGTAAATATGAATTAAGACTATTGGTATCCAGTCGTGGGGCTGGTGGAATTATCGGCAAAGGTGGCGAAAATATCAAACGATTAAGATCGGAGGTTTGCTTTCTTTCTTGGAAAAATTTTTTACTATACCTGTTGGCCATATTGC
This sequence comes from Litomosoides brasiliensis, assembly GCA_013365375.1. Taxonomy (NCBI): domain Eukaryota; kingdom Metazoa; phylum Nematoda; class Chromadorea; order Rhabditida; family Onchocercidae; genus Litomosoides; species Litomosoides brasiliensis. Next base: position 16,588 of record JABVXW010000213.1, on the reverse strand, counting down.
ACCGAACGAGTGGAAATATTGGACACTAACGTGTTTGACAGGACAGTTTCTGATGATGAACATTATAAGTATCAGGTTAAAGCGCGCAAACAAATGGGATAATGAGTCGCTTTTGAAGACGTTTATGTAGCCGTATCGAACGTGTAGTTACACTATCATCGAGACGTGTAGTGCACTGAGTAACCATACAGTTCTGTTATTTGGACTGTCGGTATTCCTTTTTCATTAAAATTATAATGTAATTTATACTGATACATTTAAAAAGAAGTATCCACTCATGTTATTGAAATGTTACTTTCATGAAAACCGAAAAAATCGAAACATCATATATGATACAGTTGATTAATGCGCTCTTTTCAGCCCTAATTCCCAGTTACAATCTGATATCCAATCCCGATGCCCGATCTCCTTCAAGTTCACCTGCAACACACTGTTGTTGTTGGATGGTGCAATATGTATTTATGGATTATGAAATTAAGTGAAAGACCAAGGCAAACAGTGCTGCCAAACACCAACTGCCTGTCTTTGTCCTAATTTCCATTTCAATCCCACAGTTTTCAATTTTTTCTTTTCCTCTCAAATTTTAAACTTCATCCTTTTGCTTTGCAGTACGATGCGAATGTCACGGTCCCCGATAGCCAAACTCCTGAACGGTAATCCCTGCTCCCGTCTCTCAATTTTCTGTGTATTTTTCTTTTTTCCAATCTACTAAGTGGGAACACAGTGTGTTCAACTAACTCAATAATTACGTACTTACCTAGTAATTATTATTTTTTGGAGCATTTCTTGTGCTTCTGATCACGTAAACTATCAACAGCATAACTATTAGGTGAATTAAGTTAAATGATGAACTGTTGACGTTCTGAGCCATTTTTGGCTGGTCGACGCTCGGCTATATCCGGCGTGCACAGGAAACACAGTGCATTGAATATTCGAACAGACCGAGTATTTTTTGTTTCTTTCTAAATACAATGAGGGAGAAAGGCGAAACTGTCTCCTCTTTATTCCTTTCCCGGTAGGTGACAATTTTGAGCGAGAGGAAGGGCTGTATTTCGTATCTTACTGGTTAAGCCGTTTTTAGGAACAGTAAATAATATATTTTGAACCACGAATATAATATATTTTCAAAAGGAAATAACATTTAATCAGGAAAGATTTTTTGAATATAAAGAGATTTGTTGTAAAATGTGGAAATTCTTATGTCATTCTTTTCAGAATTGCCACCATTGTCGCAACAGTCGAAAATGTACTCGCAATTGTTACTGAAATTATTCCGAAACTTGATGATGTTAGTTAATTGAGTAATATTTTTTTGTTCCAACACCCTGTCAAACCGGGAATGAAAGAGCTAAAAATAAAAAGCACAGTATTACAATGCTTACTACTATTGCTCTATGTTTATAATCAAATTCTAATCCATGTTTTACTTCATGCAAATATTAAAATCATCTGAAAGAGAAAGTATTTGTAATTGAATCATACCAAATCACATCCGCCGATGCTTAAACTACAGTTGAGTCATACAGATCGCATAATTTGATGCTTAAGCAATTGCTTCTCAAAAATAAGAAACAAAGTACTTAAAAAAACAAATAACTATTGAAACGTCATTATAGAGTCGCGAAGGTGATTCCAATCGTCCAATAGAGCTTCGTGTTTTGGTACATTCATCGCATGCCGGTGCCGTTATCGGACGTCAGGGCTCAAAAATTAAAGAAATGAAGGAAGAACTTGGTGTGCAAATGAAGGTAATTGTAGCATATTCCTTGTTCATTGTGGAACATAAAAATTTTAAATGCCAGCTTTATTATAAGGGCAAGGTTTGATTTTTTATTCATTTGTTCTTTGGATTCATCCCTTGTTTGTAAACACTATCGTCATACTTTTTGCCATTATACTGCTCTCACGTTTCAATAATAAATTGTTCTTTCATGTAGATTAGGTATAACTTGATTTGGTTTCTTTTGTACTGTGGGAGAATTATCATGCAACATAACATGTGTAATTTTAGGTATTTGCACAGTGTCCTCCCCAATCAACGGAACGTGTCGTATCCATTAAGGGAGCTCCTGACAAAATAATAGCTTGCGTGAACCACATCATGAACATGCTTAAAGAGGTATAGCTTTGTCAATTTTACTGGTATGAAGGACTCATTTGCTACACAATCCTTGTGGGCTTTAGTCTTTCATTCAGATGTGAAGTTTAGCTCTTCAAGCGAAAAATAAGCATATATTATATAAAGACTTCAAAAATTTCGTAATTTAGTGCAGAGTTTCACACAAGAATTTGTCACACACAAGAATGATTTCAGATTCCAATCAAGGGAGTAACGAAGCCATATGAATCGATGTTCTACGATCCAAGCTACTCAACTGAGTATGGCGGATATCCACCAGATCGGAATTATCGCGGCCCAATGATCCGTGGACCAATGGCAATGACTTCATACGGTAATTACGGTCGAAGTTTTCCACGACAGATTGGCGGACGTGGTCCGTTGTCCGCTGTTGCTTTGCCGCCATATATGGGTCCAGAAGAAAGCACTCAGGTTGAGATCAACATAAAGAATTGTTATTGTAAATGCAATTTAGGTTGTGGTAATTCATTCTTCATTTGAAAGCTTTTTTAGAAACAAAAAAATGTCTTAGGTCACAATACCAAATGAGCTAGGTGGTACCATAATTGGTAAAGGTGGTGAACGAATCAATAGAGTGCGTGAAGAATCGGGAGCTCAGATCGTTGTGGGACCACAGCAAGAATCTGGCGAACGTATTATAACGATCACTGGTACCTCAACAGCTATTCAAACAGCTCAATATTTATTACAACAGTGGTTAGTATTAGTTTCGGTAGGATTGAAAAAGCTGATAAAACTTAGTATTATAAGTAATGAAGGTTAGCAAAATAGTTCGTGCTTTTGTAATCTCTCGTCAAGACCGTCTTGACTGCATTCCAAAATCAAGCTAATAATAGTAGTACAGCGAATACGCTATGTGGATGCTGTTAATGAACTAATCGGATTTATCTATTTCAGTGTTCGCCAATCCGTTGCTGGACGAAGATATTTGAATGAAATCTAACAGAAGCACACCATCTATCCGATATGAGAGAAAATTTGTGAAATTCTGGTTTTTTTAATGTTGTTTTATGATTGTAAATCATTTGGATGTTTTTTTTTTAATGTCTTGGATAGCTTTCTTAATGTTAGCGGAGATATGCGCTTTTATTATTAAAAAATTCGCTCCTTTCATCGTGGTGATAAAAAACGGTACTTGTTATTGGGAAGTATGTCTTCGAAGTATGCTTGTTTTATCAATAATGTAATTCCTTTCAAAGTGAAAAATTTATTAATTACAGTTTTCTTATAGAAAGGCTATGGGTTTTCGAAATGCGAAGCGGATTCGTTAGTTATAATAACTCCGCTTAGGTTGAGGATTTTCGCTCGTATGTTACATGTAGAAATTTTAAATTTCTGGAATTTGAAGTATTTCATCATTCAACAGTGGTGATGGATTTGTGTTTTGGCATATTTGTTATTGGATAGATGGCTGATTTAATGAAATATTCGTTAATTATAACAGATATCCAGTTTTAATAACACATTTATGTGGTTTATAGAAGTTATGGAAACATGGAAATAAGAGACTTATGAAAGTTATGCGTTTGTTGTTTTGGTTATGCATTGAAAGTTATGCACACGTCAGTTTTAGAATTTTATACGACTATCTCATAAGAAGTTGCGGATCACCGTGCAGTCGTATTTTGGACTTTGTATTCTGAATTTTGATCTGGAATTTATAGTAAAATCCATATTTTTGGGTTTTCTGAATTTCGTGCTAGCTGAGTAGAAGTCCAACTCCTTACTTGATTACTCATCCGTGAAAAGCTTAAGGATCGCACGGTTTTTCATTATCAGCTGCTGGGTTTTGAATTCGTTAAAATCTACTTAAATAAATGGAACACTTGTGTAATTGCGATTGCGAGGTTCTCCGTGTCGGATTTTGTTTTATCAGTAATTGTTTAAAAAATGGAACATTGAAGAGACGTGGTCATTTCATGTATAACAGTTATTCGTTATGGAATTTGTCCTATATTTTGGCGGTTTCCAATGTGAGATTACGTGAAATTTCAATATTTCTTTTCTAAGCTTTCGAGAAACAATTTTATATTATTTCAGATTTCACCATGTCAACGATCTTCGATGATCTTATCGAAATAGTGAAAGCACATCCCATAATTTATGATATACGTATGAAGGGCTATCAGAAGCGAGGTTCAAGACGTGAGAAAGCTTGGCAAGCAATTGCAAAATGTATGCAACAACGAGGGCATAACATAAATGGTGATTCTTTTAAGCATTTTTTGCAAAAGTGTCGATTGATTTACTTGTTCAATCTGTTCGCGCTATTTGTTTGCAAATCAAAATTGATAAGTGACGTCAAAAGTAATGAGTGATGGAATTTATAGGACAGACTTTTGTCAAAAATTTATATGACGGTATATAAATTCAATCGTCACTCACCTGTGATGTTATTGATCAGCTTATTAACATATAGATTGAATACGTCCACGAATCATATAATAGTAGAAATGTTTCGTTACAGAACCAATCGAATACATGGAATAACCAACACAACATATTCTTTTTCGAACTTTCCCTGTTAAACCTATCTATTGATGACGATATACTCGTTTAATATTTCAGATGATGGTTGTCGTAGAAGATGGAATAAGTTAAAGTTTGCGTATACTCGAGATCGAACACTAAGAAGAATCCAAGGTACTCCTCCTCTGAGGAGTTCTTGCGCAAAATATTTCGATTCGCTTTCATTTCTCAACCCATTTCTCGATGACTACAAAGCGTATCTTCTCTTTTCTTTTTTCCTTTTCGAAACGTCTCAAGTTTTTCATTGAATACAAAGAGCAGAATAAGATTTTTAAGCATAGGTAGAATAAAGGAAGAAACGCATTTCTTTACTAAACCCAAAGATCCTAGAAGAAATACAAAATTATGTTGATAACCTTTTGGTATCCGGTTGGTATGTTGGCAGCCTACGAGGCCACAGTAAGTTTAATGAATGATATTGAAGAAATTGGGTTTCAAGAAATGTTTGAAAAAGTTTTCAAAATTTCTAAAATTTTGCTCTTAGGCGAAAAAAGTTTTGTGAAAATGAATAATTCTGGTCACTGTTGATGTTCACTAATTCGAATTATTACTTGCCGTGTTTTTATTACCATGAAACTGAAAAAAATGGTTTTTTCAGACGTCCGAGAACAGTACAACCAATAGTTTTGGATAGCGAATCAGATGACGATTCTGCGATTCACTCGGCAGTTCTCGAGAGCGAATCGGAAGATGATAATTCTCCAAATGATAGGTAGTGTAAAATTTCTCATTTGAATACGAAAGCATCGTTCAACCTCATTATTTGTGCTTTTATATAAATTCTGAGTAAAATATGGTCCCGTAAATACGGGACATCACTATTTTATAGGTCTCATTTATTGGCCATGAAGACAGGGGAAGACCAATCCTTGGAAGTCAAAGATCATGAATGAATTCCTGCTAGAACGAATGCTCCTGGAATCATCTGGAAATTTGAGTGTTCAAGAATTTGGAACTCATCATATTTTCGGAATATAATCACTTTTAATAATTCTAAACAATAAGTTTGTGTATATTTCATTTTTATGTACAGATGTGCTACTTGTCTTTGTTCTTTGAAAATTATTGTTAGCTTGTAGGTTAATTTTACTAATTGCTGCCTAAACATCAACAGTTTGGTGTAATGTTTTTTAATCAACATAACGCTTGTATTATTTCAGGTCTCTCACCCATTTATGGGATTTTTGAGAGATCAAAACATTAAAATATGACGATTCGAATTTTTTATTCGTTAACATTATCATTGTTTTTAAACACGGAATTAAAAAAAATCAGACAGTGTCCAGGTACTTCTTTGTTCCTGTTCTGATTTGGCAACACTGCTCCCTAGGAAAGGTTGTGTTTTATCCTTAAAATATCTGTTTTATTAATGGTACAGGAAAGCGGCTTTTAGAATAGTATATGATTATTTGTATGATATGATTATTTGTTAGTTCACTGAATAGTAAATTATGCCTCGTTTAAATTATTTAATATTTAAATGTAGCTTTACAAGAATCTTTGATATAAAAAAATCTCTTGAACAAATATGAATAAAAAACGAATTTGAAAGTTTACCAATAATTTTGAAAGTCCTATTAGTGCAATTAGCTAAAAGAAGTATGAACAAACTGGATACAGACACCAATCGCGGGTATTTTATGGAATAAAACTATTATTCGCTTCATATTGATACACAGTTCCAATGCATATTCATTAATAAAATTAAAAACACATCTCTTTTATCTCTGCAACAGACAAGTAGTTCTTCTTAATTTTCGAGTTGTTGAATTAAATATTCGGATGATCATTGTGAACTACGTGTGATAATATTTTGCATAAGATAATTAAGAAATGTGCATATATGGTAAAGTAAGCTCGTAGCTTAAAAAAATTCCTTACAATACAAGATAAAGATTAATATAAGGCATGTGTTGCTGTTACATTCAGCGCTTTTACTGATATTTCTGGTCATGTTGAAAAAGCGACAACAATTGGGAATGCCGATAATTTTGCAAATTTCAAAACATTTAAAAAACGTGGCAGGGATCAGAATATTTGTCAAAAATACTTTGTGAAAAGTTTTAAACTAATTTTGAAAAGTAAATAATCAAAAGATTTTTATAAGGCATGTAGCATTTTGAGAGGCCTATTCTGCAAATTGAATTCATTGATAGAGCATTTTTGTAAATTGTGATGTGTACATTTACGGCACTCACAAATTAATAAATTCTCTACAGCTCGATTCGAAGTACAACGATGTAACAAATATTTAAAATAATTAGAATTCCTCAATAAAATAGTAAATTTTTTCCAGATCTTTCCTTGGAATGTTTTCTGATCTTTGGGACAATCAATACAGGTAGATCTATTACACCTCCTTGTCTTATCTAACATTCTATTTACAGGTAAATATGAATTGTTTTTGCATGGTTATATAGTAGGTATTAAGATTTACTATAAATTTAAAGTTTAAAAGTATCAAATTAACATTATTTTGCAAAATAATTCATCTTTTTAAATTATTATTTATTGATATGAACTTTTATCCATCTGTTAATATTTTGTGTACAATTTTCATCATATTGATTTAGGTTAAAGTTTAAGTTTTTAAATTAAATTGTAAATTTCGTAAATAAACCAGTTTGATGTGTTTTTACAGGAATTCCATGGATGAACAATCAACAAGTGATGATGATGTTGCTGATGAGTTTAACGAACTTTGTACTATTACTGATTCACGGCCAAAAACTCGTGAATGGTCATTGGATGATTTTGAAATTGGCCGACCATTGGGTAAAGGTAGATTCGGAAATGTATATTTGGCTCGTGAAATTGAATCCAAATTTGTCGTTGCTATTAAAGTTGTATACAAATCACAGTTGGAGGAAAATAATTTGAAATTGCAATTACGACGTGAGATTGAAATTCAGTACCATTTAAGGTAGATGAGATAATATTTTTGTATGACATATTAATTCACGAGTGTTTTAATTAACTGTTTTAATGTTTTAATTTAATCTAATTAACTGTTTTAATTTTGTATAAATAATAACAAAGGTAGAGATGAGAAATACGTTTAATACATGTTTGATGTTTTGTATATTTTTTTTATTAAAATTAAAAATTGATATGAGTTGATAAGGGTAAGCTTGTGTGATAAGGAATGGAAATTTCTCTTATGTATCGACTATACCACAGAATTGAGGAAATTTTTAAGTTTAATTTTAGGCATCCAAATATTCTTCGCTTATACGGTTATTTTCATGATGAAGATCGCGTTTATTTGGTATTGGAATTTGCGCCTAAGGGAAATCTCTATCAACAACTTCAAGTGGTATCGATGGACTATTTGAAGTTCAACTAATTTTGTGTTCACATTTTATTTATATCTTTAACGTTGACATGGCTGTTTCATAATTTGTTATTTTTAAATTTATAACGCCAATACGAATTTTATTTTAATTTTGTTGATGTGAGATAGAAGTAAAAATTTCATTCAGATGAAAACATTCCCACCTGAATTAGCTGCTAAATATATGTACCAACTAGCATCAGCTATGGAGTACTGTCAACAAAAAAAAGTGATACATCGAGATTTAAAACCTGAAAATGTTTTAATTAGTGCAAAGAATGTTTTGAAAATATCAGATTTCGGATGGTCAGTACACGAACCATCATCAAGGTAAATCATAGCTATTGTATTATTCTAAGAATTGTACTAATTATTAATATAACTACCACATCAGAATTTCTAGTTATTTTAAAAACTTTTTTTCTTATTAGCTTCTAAATGTAATTTAATTTCTTGTTGTAAAAGATTTAGGGAAAAAATTTTTAGAACAGAATATTACAATTAAAACAATTTTCCATTTAATTTACATTACTGCTCCTCTATTTTAAAAAACTAATTTTAGGAAACCTTTCATTTATCCCTCTCTTCCTTTCTTTTTTTTAGACGAAATACCGTGTGTGGTACATTGGATTACTTAGCACCAGAAGTAGCACCTGATAAAACTCACGGTTTAAAAGTTGATAATTGGTCATTAGGTGTTATGTTGTATGAATTCCTAGTTGGCAAACCTGCATTTGAAGCTAAGGTAAAAATATTTTCATCTACCGTAGTAGCACTATTATCTATCTTGAGTATGTTAAAAAAAAATCCACTAATAAGTTAAATTAATGGAAAATGAATGATTTGAGATATTAGCATATGTTGATAGCTCATGTATGATACATTAATAATTTTAAAATAATTTTAAAAATATCAATCGTATTCATCATATTCTATGGATAGTGAATATTTCAGACGGTGGAACTTACGCTGTCCAATATTCGAAATTGTAAATATACAATACCAGATAGTGTACCAACTGGCGCAAAACATCTCATATCATCCGTTTGTTTTTAATTTATTTCTTTCTTTTCATTACATAAATTGCGCAAATGTCTTATTCCAATTTGCCATTTTTCACGTTTAATAAATTTTAAATTTAAAATGAAAATAAATTATAGCTTATTTTATTTTTAGCATTTTACATCTTAATGTTTTGTTTAAAGAAAGAGAGAAAAAAATTAATCATTTTAGCAAAATTAATAAAATATTTTTTTTTTGAAAAAAAAGAATTAATTTGCATTTATCATAAATGATCGTTTTAGAGTAATTTTGCAAATTTTTTTTTTAATAGAAAAATTTTTAGCTTCTTCAAAAGGATCCAATGAAACGTTTACCGCTAATAGATGTTCTGAAGCATTATTGGATTGCAGAAATGCTTACAAAAGTGGAATGAATGATTTGTAATTGGAAGAATGAAAAGTTTTGATTGATAAAATGAGCAAAGAAAAAAAGGAAATTGCTTGTTACATCAATCCTTCTTACCTGTACTTTCTGAGAATAATAGGAAATGGAATACTTTATACATGCATTTGTGTACATATATATTATAGGTATACATTGATTTCTATTCTAATTAGATATCCTAACTTACCTATCACCAAAAAAAGAAGAAAAGGGGAATGTATTCTGTTTGAAATTACAAAAGTTTTTATAAAATTGCAAAAAAAAAAATTTTTTTTTTGTTTATTAAATTAAAAAAAAGCATCCATCATTTATAATAATTTTCTATTTTGCTACTTTACCTTTTTCTTCTTCAATTTAAATATTTGTTTTTTTTCGAATTATAGATCCATATAGATCATTTACCTATGGTTACCTATCACTCTCGTTTACGTACACATTCATACACACGTAAAATTATAATCATTGAAAGTAAATTAGAATGAAAGAATCCTTTCAGTCATTCATCTTCCGATGATAAAATGGGGGAAAAGAAAGAGACAAAGGTATCAAATAATTAATTTTCATTTCTACTCAAATTATCAATTGATTTAGCGAGTAGTATTTTGACAAATTATCAATTATTTAATCAAAATAATTCTAATTATTTCAATTAGTTATTTTAGTATCATATTATTTTGGTATATTAAGTGCATATTGTCTTATATAAGGCTTCTTCTTTTAAATGCGAATTTATATCTTTTTCTTTTCCATTCATTTCATATTAATTTTATGAATAGAAAATGCTATTGTACACCAATTTCTTTGTACTAAAGAATTTTTTTTTTAAAAGCAAAGAAAAAAAAAAGGAAATTTGAATAAAACGAATGAAAATTTCCACATTTACATTTCTAACACTTACGTTACAAATTTTATTAAGTAAAGATTTAGCGTACAAAATTTAAACATTTCAATTTATGAATTTATATGATGATATCCCTATGGTCGTACTGGGAAGATGATGATAAATGATATTCATAGTAATCGTTATTTATTTACTTTGTAGTCTATTTTTGTTCCATAGGATTAAACTATATTTTCATTCAGTTGATAATGTTCCAGTAGCAACAAACAAAGTATTGTTCATTATGAACAAAAAATGATTAATAATTATTCATTATCAAAGATAATGATTATCATTTATAATCATTATTCTTGATAGTGGTGACATATATACTATACATATATATATGCCATCGCTATTAAGAAATTATCATTTCCCCTCTTTTTTTTTGATTCCAATTAATCTTAAATAATTTCCTTTTAGCTAATTTTCCTTTTTTTAATTTATTTTTTAAATAAATTTTTCAAATTAAATTTTTTTTTAAAAAAAAAATAAAAGATACGGTCAATGCTCATTATCATCATTTCTAACCATTTCATTCATTCTTTCCTTTGTGCACCGTTATGAGAATTAAACATAGGCAAATTATTTCCGCTCAATTTTCTGCTTTTGCATTGTATTATTTGAGAAAAAGGAGAGAGAGAGAGAGAAGGAGAGAGGGAGGGAGAGAGAGAGAGAAAAAATTTTTGATTGATATACAAAGGATGAAAAAAGAATCTTTTCTTTTTTCTATTCCACACCTCAAAAATTATCTGTTTTTCATTCCTTTCTTTTCTTTTCTTTTTTCTTTTTCAAAAATATTTAATGGTTAGATTTTAAAAAAAAAAGTAGAAAAAAGCGTCAGTATTATTCATTTTTCTTTTTACCGTATATAATTGCCTGTTTTACCTTCTCAAAACCTTTTTTACCTTTCTTCTTTTTCCCACTTTTTAAAACTCTTTGCTCATCTCTCTCTCTAACAGTCGGCTTAATTACCAGATGATGATGATTAGAGCGACATTAAAGTTCAAATGATAAGTTCAAAGGATTTCTTTATTGGTATAAAATGAAACAATTATGTATTCATTGATGATTGATGAAAATTAGTCGGCACTGTGAAAATAAATTATTAAAATTGATATCAAAAGAAATTTTTTTTTCTTTTGAAAAATTCAAAACGAAATAATTTTACAAATAATTAGGGAAAAAAATCTATTTGCATTATTCAATAGAACAATAAAAATTGATAATAAATGATGAAATTATTAAATGAAAGTTTTCGTGTCTTTTTTTTCGTTTCAAATTTAAATATTAAAGTTTTTTTTTTTTGTTTCACTGAAAATTACTTTACAAAAATAACCGTATTATCAAACAAACGAAAAAGAATTCCAATAAGTTTAAATTTAATAAAATATTAAAAAATTCTTTTCTCATTAATTACAGTAAAAATTGGAAACAAAAAAAATGCGTGTAGCACAGTTGGATGTTTTAGCACTTACGATTCACTGATTATTTCCTTACTTCTAAAATTTTTTTAACATACGTGAACTTTGACGTAATACTACATTTAATAGCAAACGTGAACTTTGACATACTAATACATTTAATAACAAACTGATACATAACAGAATGTTATATTGTATTATTTTTGGTTACATCCATAATGTATTAAATTTCTTAAATGATCGCAAAAAAAAACTTTTAATTAAATTTCATAAAACGAATTTTTTTGATTAGAATTCACAATAGTTTGTAGTTTAACTACGTTTAAAATTTTTGAAATTAATTATTTGTGCGGTACTGAGCATTCAATTAAGATTTATTGATTGAATTAAAATTTTTCGATACTACAAATGAGTTCGTCTTTTTTTAACAAAACAATTGAATTAAATTTTTGAAAACAATCATTTCACCCATTTCATTTCTTCTAATTTCAGTGAAATGAAGTGAACATGCATTATTGATAATTTAATCCGATCAATTTCATCTCCTAAGTTTTTTGGATTGAATGTTATTTAATTTTAAAAAAAAATTTGATTTTTCAGATTGAATATTATTCGATTTTATTTCAGAGAATAGTTATTTTAATATACGATTGATTTACCTGTAATTAAAAGTAAATCAATAATGAATTACGCGGTTAACACCCACTCAATAATTCCTCATACAATAAGATATCCTAAATATTCCTAATACAATAAGATGCCAAAAGCATTCGTCGTACAATAAAGTACTTTAATATACAAATAATCCTCCCTGACGATCTTTTTTTTCCTTTTGCATTTAAAAGGCGGTTTTGTTCCATAACCTATTATTCCGCTCCATGTGTACTTAATGATTCATCCCTTTTTTTTCCACTTGAAATGATGACATTGTCAAACTTATAAAACGAAATTTGATTGGGAAATGATTTACAATTTAATTGAAATAAATTTTTTATTATCTTTTTTAAAAAATGTTTAAAATAAAATTGTTAAATTTTTTAAAAAAAAATTATTTGCATTTTTTTGATGTTTCTTCCATTATTTTTATTTTTCATAAGATGGACTTTTTTCTTTCAGTTAATTTTGAGTTGTTACTGTAAATGTAAATCTGTTATTTTTGATTTTCTCTTTTTAAGTGAATCGAACTTAGCTTAATCGTTAAATTCAAAAAGCATTCTTTTCAAAAATCTAAACTTTCCAATTTTTCACTGTAATTTAATTTTAAACTGTTAATACGAAACGTTTTATGTTAGCGGAAAAAATTTTAACAAAAATTGACAAAACGAGAAGTGATACGGCTGAAATGCAAATGTACTTGTACAATAATGGAAAAATTTTTATTGAAATTTCTACAATTTACAGGTAGTATAATTAATAATTTAATTCAAATTTAAAATGGTAATGAATATTTCGCATCATTTCTAAAATTTATCAAAGTTATTGTTACTCTTCTCGATCTTTTACTTATCAAACTTTTCACATTTTTCTAAGGAAGAAAAAATACAACAATATTTGTCGATAATTGAAAAAATTAAAGAAAAAAAAAAGTATGAAACACCTAAGATCAGTCATTTATTCTTTAAAATTATTTCAAACGAAAAAAAAAATGAAAATTTTTTTTTAACTCAAAAAAAGAAAATACTTATTTTTGCTATTTTCTCCCTCTCTCTCTCTCTCTCTCTTTCTGCTACTACTAAAATTTTTGTTTTTTATTTTCATCATAATTTTCATCATACATTCGTCAATTCCCTTTTGAAATTTTAGTCAAAGGAAAATTTGATGAAATGAAAATGAGAAATGGAATAAATTATTGTTTACATGAAAATAGGTTGTGATGGTAGGCCTTTTGGCCTTAGTCAATTAGGTATGTATGAATGAAGCAACATGTGATGATGTTAATTATGCTATTCTCTCTAATCCTATTACCATCTTAATTCAATTCAACGAATTTCAATTTAATTCAATTCAATTTCTTCTCTCATTTATCAATTGCTTCTTTCCAAATCCCATCCATCCATCCATACAAATCAATCCTATTAAGTTAGTTTTTAGTTCTAATAAGTTGAGCAATCATTTTAGCTCTAATTTATTTTACAATTATTTTTCCTCTAATTACTATTATCTTCAAAATTTTAATTAAAAATTATTAGAAACTTTTAACTCCTTTAAAACTATATCCTTTTTAATTAAAATTTTTTTTTTATAATTTCGAATAATTTTTTAGAATTTAGAAAAAGAGAGAGAGAGAGAGGGAAAAGAGAAAGTTCGATGGTTTTTTTTTCTTCAAAATATGTAAATATAAAAAAACTAACTAATAGGATTTTTTATTTATTAGGACTATATCATTTCATTTTTTTTATTTTTTTTTTATTAGGACTATATCATTTCAATATTTTTTCTTTTTATTTTTATACATTTCAATTGTAATATATTAAAATTATAAAATAATCTGTGAGATAATTTATTCAAAAATGTCATTTTGCAAAAATCACACAAACAAGGAAATTTCAACGTAACTAATGTAATGTTAAATTGTGACGTAAAGCAGAAGAAATACAACGATAAAAATTTATCGATGAAATGGATGATTGAGCTTATCGTAGCAAATCTTTACGCCGCCTATCATAAATTTTTACAACAGCTTGGGAAACGAGAAATGTGATTGAAAAAAAAAATCAAAACATAAAAATGTTAATCTTTTAAAGTTTAAACTTTCCCAGAAAATATTTTATTAATTAATTTAAATTACATATACATATTATATATGTAAATAAACACAAATGTATTTAATATCTGATCACAAAAAAAAAAAAACAAAAAGATTTTATCATTTCCTGATCAATCATGCAAATAATTATTCTTTTATTCGTTGCAAAATTAAAATTTTTACAAATCTAGCTCTTTTTAATTTTTCTAAAATTTAAATTTAAATTAAAATTTTATAACAATTTAATAAGTTTAAATTTCGCAACATATCAGTCTGTCTTTTTTTTCCCGTTAGGTGATAATTATCATTTGAGAATTATTATTGTATGTATTTATTTTCGAAATTTATCTTTTACCGATTTTTAAAATTAAAAAAAAAATCCACTTTTTTTCCAAGAAAAAAAAGTAATGAATGTAATAAAAAAATTATGCGAGAGCGAGAGAGAGAGAGAGAGAGAGGGAGAGTTAAAAAGGAGAATTTAGTACACTTCAGTAAATTTGTGTACAGTTAAGAGTGATTAGTGTTTGTGGTGTACATAAATGTAATTTGATCTAATCTGCAAACGATATGTATTTTTGTTGTATGAAGAGGTACCAGAATGGTTATATCGGTGAGAAAATGGTAGTAAAGGTAGTAGGAATAATGGTACCATTATATACTACTTATGTTTGATAATATAATTGCCATTTACCCATGCATGTATGGGTGTACGGTAGTAATGTAATATTGATATAGTTAAGATTAGCAGTGAAAATTGTTTTCCTTTTTTAGACTTAATATTTTATTGATGGTAGTTCTTCTCTCGGGAAGAAGTATATCATTGGAAACTCTCAGGGAAGAGTATAATAATTATTGGTAAGTCTCAGGAAAGAGTATATTAATTATTGGTAACTCTTAGAGAGGAGTGTATTAATTAATTGGTAACTCTTAGAAGGTAACTTTAAGATGCAACTACATTACCAGTAGGTAATCAACAATTTAAATATGTAAAGTTTTAATGTCTAATGACACTAGCTACACTATAATTTCTTAATTTAAAAAGTAAATACTCAAGGTATAATTTGAACTGAAAACATTAACTATTATAGATTGAAATGATTTAAAATTTAGTAATTTAATTTCTTAATGTAAAGGAATGAAATTAAAATAAATTTTAAAAGTTTTTTTTTGTATTAAGAAAAGATTTACGGCTCTCTTCCCTCTTTCTCTCTCTCTCTCTCTCTTCATCTAACCTTTACAATATATCACTTTTATGAATGAGAAAAGTTTTTGCAAATTACACGTTGGACAATTTAGCAATTAATTAATTCAATCATTTAGTTTAGTTGCAGGAAGATTTACGATTAAATAATTGAATGTAACATTTAATTATCGTGTTGTATGTGAAGAATTGTGAAATTTCTGTCCGAAAATTCTACGATTAAAATTAACAAATTTCAATTTATTGCCCATACATATCACATCAAATGTTGTCTTTCTGATGAAATTTTCTTATCCAAACATAAAAGAAAGAAAATAGAGCAAAATGATGAATTTCACATGTTTTATTAGAATATCTCTCTCTCTCTCTCTCTCTCTCTCCCTTTCTCTCTCTTTGTAACCTTTTCTCTGTCCCTCTTGCTTTAGCATTAAGTATTTTTAAATTTTTTAAATAAAAAAAAAATTTCTTTCTCAGTGATTTCAATTAATTTATGATATATCCATTCATTCTTTTTGCTTCTTTTTCATTCACTTTTTCTTTTATTCTTTCCCTTTTCTTTTTCAATTCACATTTTTCGTCAATTGTTCCTTTAACAATTGCACATTATGTCTTTCCCTAATAAAGGAGAGAGAGAGAGAGGGAGAGAGAGAGAGAGGGGGAGAGAGAGAGAGAGAGGGAGGAACATAATGCGTAATTGTACTCATCAATGAGATATTGTTATCCAGGACATTATAGTAATATGAAAGGGATGAATTTTAAAGTGATTGAAAAGAAATGGTTGGATGTCATTGACGAGTAGAAGGAGTGAATATGTGTGCACACCCACACACACACACACACACACACACACACACACACACACACACACACACACACACACACACACAC
>JABVXW010000212.1:0-95942 GCA_013365375.1 Litomosoides brasiliensis | reverse complement strand
GAGTTAAGAAGTGGGGGGGGGAGAGCGTGTAGAAATAAATTTAATGCCTGAAATGTAGCATTCTTCATCTTAACATTTGCATTTCATTTTACATTCTCTCCTAGCAAACTATCACTTTCATCAAAAAAAAAGAAAAGAATAAAATAATCGAAGACATGGAATAGTTGTAAAATGAAAATTGCTATTATTTGCAGTGTTTCATTGAGTACCTTCAAAGAAAGCTCAGACTCATTAAACATACGACAAATGTACAAAAACTTTAAAAAAAACTTGCTAAAAAAATTTAACTTGCTAAAATTAAAACTTTTTTTTTGAGGAAGTATTAAATTCAAATTGCATTGCATTCAAATAGAATTTTTCTTTTTAAAGTTTTAATTTTAGCAAGTTAAATCATCCGCTTCGTCAGAACTTCAGCGATGAGAATTGAATTGGCTTAATAATTGATTTAATTGACTGAATTAGTTCAAATGATAAAATTTTTATTATTTATCAAAAAAAACTGACACATTTTTCGAAATTTGTATAATTTTGAAAAATGAAAATTATGATTTTGAATTAAAATGAAAATTATGATTATGATTTTTTTTTGTATGATTTTGCTTTTTGGTCGTTGTTGTTGTTGCTTGCTCATGTTAATCTGATTAATTGGAACAGCAATGAAAGTGAAAATAATTTGAATTTAAGTTTCAACTAATTTTAGGTGTGTGTAACCAATCACTTCATATAGCATTAACCCGAACAGCTCTTTCTGCTGTATGCCAAATATTAGTTAGCGTTGTTGAAGTTTTTTTTTTTAAGACATTTTTATAGCATAAGAAGTTGATGAGTCTAGGTAGACATTTTTATAGCACTTTTTAAGACATTTTTATAGCACAAAAAGTTGATGAGTCTAGGTAGACATTTTTATAGCACAAGAAGTTGATGAGTCTAGGTAGACATTTTTATAGCGCTTTTTATTTAAGACATTTTTATAGCACAAGAAGTTGATGAGTCTAGGTAAAAAACGGAGCGTCCAAATCCATTTAAAAACACTTCCGAAGGAAGTTAATTGAGACAGAATCAACAACCATCTTAACTTTCAAACAAATAAAAATTATCCATTCATCGATCTCTCGATCTTCATTGACAATTTAGGTTAAAAAAAAGCTGAGTATACATCAATTTTGAGAATGCAATAAAAATTTGCTATGCGTACGGATCGTATAGCAAAATTTAAAATACCAAGTATTTCTAACTTAAAAAATTAATTAATAATACAATTATTATGAGAATATCATCAATGTAGAAGAATTTAACTAAACTATGAAATATTTTATTTAACAAAAAAAAAATAAAATTGTCCTTATTTAGAGCAAACAAACCCATAACATTTATTATAGCGCTTATTTTTTTTTTACAAAATTGAATTTAGTTTTACTGACAACTCTAATTGATTTAAGTATATTGCTTCTCTTTTTTTTTGTTGTAAATTCAATTTATTTTATTTTTGTGGTTATTGCATACTTCTTTTTTTTTGCCGACATTACTCTAACTCTTTTTGCCACTTTCTTGATCTTATATTTTCAATTTTTTTTTCTTTTAGTTCTTTCCAGTCATTTTAACTCATTTTATTTCTTCTTCTTCATTTACTACGAAATGAAATGATGTCATCGTTAACCTGAAATATATGTGTATTAAAAAGAGTTATATTTAAATAATCCACGAAATTTTTGATTTTTAATTTTTTCAACAACAACTTTTATCATTGTTGAATTGATAGAAGCCTTATCAAACGACCTATTGATTTTTTTTCTTCAAAATTGCTTATAAAATAATTAATATTGAATGAAATATATTCATTGCATAGATTATTTTCACGGTAACTGGTGGGTGAGAGGTGAACGAAATATTATCGCTTTTATTTTTCCTAATAATATCAACCAGCTATTTCGAAATAATATGTCTTCAACTTTTTCTGAGCAAAAAAAGATCAATATTGAGGTTGATTTTTTGACAAGGTATGTTAATCGATGATAATAATATCAATGAGAAGTAAGGCTTACCGCACTGAATTATCATAGAAATTTAATTTTAATTACATTACCCGATAATATTAGTATTCATTTCTTTATCAAATTAATAATTGATAATTCGTAAAGAATAAAAATTGCGCAAAAAAATGCGCTTACTCATTTACCGCTTCTGTTTTCATTTAATTTAAAAGATTAATTCAAATAGAAATATTGGTTCCAGCACTGAATATCATAGAAATTTAATTTCAATTTTTGAGAATATTACCTGATAATATTAGTGTTCATTTCTTTATCAAATTAACAATTGATAATTCATAAAGAATAAAAATTGAAAAATGAATGCGCAAAAAAATGCGCTCACTCATTTACCGCTTCTATTTCCATTTAATTTAATTTAAATTCTATTCCATTTAATTTAAATTCAAATAGAAATATTGGATGCTCATTCGTTTCTGCTTGTATTCGTTAGTGAAGTACAGGGAAGATATGATCGTACTGAGCAATGATGGAGCGATCATTGAAAAAGGTTTAGTGTTGCATGGTTGTAAGCCATCGGTACGAGTGGGTGATACGGTTATTGCGGTTAACAGTAAACAGTTTGATACAAATGAGGATTTCACGCAAGTTTGTTGAATTAATTAAATTTCACTCATTTCCTCTTTCATTCATTTTTTTTCTGCTAAAAATTTATTTCTCATTAATTAAGGAGAAGAAGAAAAAAATTTTTGCTTATTAACTGCATTAATACTTTTAAATTTGCCTAATTTAATATTTAAAATTAAAATTTAATGCAACTAATTTTAGCTATTAACACAAGCAGCAAAAGCATCAACAAAATTTGCCATCACAGTTAATCGTCAAAAAGGTGAAATTGAAATGGAAAATAAAATTGATCGTTATGTTATCGAATTGAAAAAAAGCAATAGCAATGAATCGTTTGGAATAATTCCAACTGTTGAGCAGAATTGTGTATAAGTTTTATTTTAAGCTAATTTATTTTAACAAAAAAAAAAATTCATATTCAAGTATTTTAAAATTAGATGTTCACAGTTGACTATTTATGGCGCTATGCAATCAACTTTATCAGTAAATTTAAATTTGTACTACAAATATAAAATTTTAGAAATTATATTAAAATATAAAAAATCTTAGGAAAATTTTAGAAATCAAATTAAAATATAAAATTTTAGAAATTAGCTTGAAATTAGTGAACTGTAAACATTGTGATAAAATTGATAAGATCACCGATAGTAGTAATATGTGCTTGTTGTGATAGTTGGTCGTCAATTGGAAGAGATTATCAACTTAGTTACTGCCACAGTCACTTTTAGTAAAATTATTTAAGATAGTATTCTTTGGTCACATATAATTTGAGCAAATTTTGCTTGAAATTATTAATTTTGCGTATTTGCTTGAATTAACCTTCTGCTTGAGATCATATCTCTCAGGTACTGGTAGAAAAGGTAGATGGAATAGCAGCTGAAGCTGGCGTTAAGGAAAAAGATCACATTAAACGTATTGATGAGAAGCCGATACAATCACTGGAAGATTTCGAAAATCGCATTAAAGGACAGCAGAAAATCGTCCTATATATTTCCCGCGATTTAAAAATTACTAAAAATAAAGTCGAATTTGAAAAAAAGGTCACCTATTTCGGTAAAGTTAAAGAACATTGCGAAACTTATGAAATAATAATGATAGTAATAATAATAATTAATAATAATGATAATTAATAATAACATAATAATAATAATAATTAGTAATAATAATAATAATAATTAATAATAATAATAATAACAATAATAATAATAATAATAAAATAATAATAATAATAATAATAATAATAAAATAATAATAATTATTATTAGTACTAAACAATGTACAGAACGTGTTTATCATTTTCTCTTAATTATCAGCTATTAATGCTAATTTCAGGTTGTCAGTATCAATATCCCTTACGAATGTGGTGACATTTTGGGCGTGACACTAAAAAATTTAGTAGTAGTTGACATACAAACTGGTTCAATTGGTGAAGTAAAATTTGAGGTAAATTGAAGAAAAATTTTTAAAAATGACAAAACTAAATTTTCTTCTATTTTGCCGGAAAAAGTTGCAATAACAAATAATTGAAAATATGCAAAAATTTAATTTTAATTAAGAAAAAAATTAAATTATTTGTTAATTAATGAGAAAAGGAATTGTTTTTGTAGTTGCAAGATAAATTAATTGATATAAATGGAGTGAAACTGGTAGAGGACGAGCAATTCTACAAACTTTTGCAACGATTAAATGAAAATTTGGAAATAAACGTTGAAAGAAATGTTGTGAAAAGAGATGGTAGTGAAGTAATACCTGGCAAATCACCTATTACTACCTCTATCTATACAGTTCTCATTTCACTTTCTGTTAGTTTTCATTTTTCTCAAACTTCTCCATCTATCACTAAAGCGTAGTAATATCATTGAAAGTTTAAAAAAAAATTAACGAATTGATGAAATGTTTGAATTGCTGCAGTGAATGTGATATTGCAGGTACAATGTAGTAAGGATGACTGTGTCATGAATTTTAATTTTGTTAATAAATAAATTTTGATATAGATGTTGCCGTGTGAGGCATTAGGTGTACGACCGGATGAGAATTTGTTGATTTCACGTATTATGGATAAGTCGCATGCACAGGGTAAATTTGAACTTGGTGATGTAATCAAAAAATTGAATGGAATTCCAATTAAGGATCGTAATCAATTTTTTAAACTATTTGAAGATGCTACTGCTGAAGGACGAGTAAATGTAATAATAACTTTTTTTTCCTCCAATTGGATTTTAAAAAATTTTACATTTTTATTTGATTAATGGATTTCTCCATTGTAAAATTAAAATACTTAGTAAATGCATGTGAAATGATAAATGATGATAAAATGTAATTTACTGCTTGTTAGATGATCAATTCCGACAGTAAAATTTCAGAGATCTGAAACTAAACATCTTTCTGATTGGTTAGATCTCAGCATACTTTAATTTGTTATATATTTCAACTTGACTTATTGTTTTCCTTTGTAAGATATTAATTAAATCATAGGTATATGATCGGTTGAAGATGGTAGTAAACTTTACTTCTCCTATATATCTTTATTTTCATGACTTTCTTATTTGATAAAAAGGTTAATTTAAGGACTACAATAATCTTTTCTTTTTTTTTGAGCACTTCATTGTAAGTGGTACATAGAATACAATAGTATAAAATATTAATTCTTGGTATGTACATATATCTGTATATTTCTTCTTGAGATCATCGTTGAACGTAGCGCAGAACGTGAACTGGAATTAGAGAAACGACTTTTACCACCAAATATTGAGAAAATAATAAAGAGGCA
Source organism: Litomosoides brasiliensis (assembly GCA_013365375.1). Classification (NCBI taxonomy): domain Eukaryota; kingdom Metazoa; phylum Nematoda; class Chromadorea; order Rhabditida; family Onchocercidae; genus Litomosoides; species Litomosoides brasiliensis. Next base: position 90,557 of record JABVXW010000212.1, on the reverse strand, counting down.
TGCAGGATATGACTATCTTATTGTGAATGTTCGCTATGATTCAGGAGCAGGTCGTCCATTTGGGTTAAATGTTAGTTTCTCAGATTGGTACCTAAAATAACTGAGCTATGGTGGGTAGCAAGAAAGCATAGCGTACAAGTTTGTTAACACTTATAAAGAATATAAAGATTTTTAAAAGATAAAAGTTTTATAAATGAGGAAACGGTGAACAATTCATTTTAATTTCTAAAATAACTTTAGTTCTAAAAAATATATAAGGTTCTTAGTGGAATTAAATTTAGTAATATGCAACAACTTTTAGTGATTTTTAACGCTGCACATATGTACATTTTAGAAAAAGACAAGCTAATTTTAGAGAAGAGCAAAATCAACCTATTTATCCGAATTTGCTATTTCGAACTCAGAATTTATTTTACTCATAGAAATCATACAAGATTTTTTTATATCAAATACCACACTTATTTTTTAAAACATATCAAGTCTAGCCATCGTTTAGATAGCGAATGTCACTGCGCATAAAATCATTATCCATGATGTAGACGAAAATACTGTAGCTGGAGATTATTTGAAAATTTACGACCACATTATAGCAATTAATGGTAATCCAGTATCAGATGTCACTGTAGCAAAGAAAATGATACGCGAATGTGGTGCAAATTTTCAGGTTTATTCTACAATAGAAATCACTGAACCCACTGATCGGCTAACCTAGTTTATCCTCCTCATAAAGAAATTGGTTGAAGAGCAACACTTAAAAAACTGAATAACAAACTTTAAAGCTGAACACATGGTGCCCATTCTACGTCTTTTCAGGCTGTAATTGAACGTCCAGTTACCTTGGACAGTAACGGAGAAATTAAGCGTCAAGTGGACGAGTGGAAAAGAAGAATGGCTCGCCCTACAAATCTCGAACAAATGCCACCAGATGTTCAAGAAATTGTCGAGAAACATGTAATGCTTTATTTATCACTGTACGGTAAGATATAACGAATTCGTGGAAGGTTAAGTCCTGTTTCCACGCTTCTTGCGTACAAACTTTTTAAACTGATTTGATAAACTGAGCTTATGATCTTATGACACTATGAATCTGTCATAATTTTAAAAATGAAACAATGTGACAGCCTTTCGTAAAAACAGCGTAAAAACATTGATCACCACATATAGTTAAACGAAAAGAAATTTTGATTTAAAACATTATCGTTCTTTCCTAGTTCAAACAACGCAAAATCAAACAAGCTACCAATCTTGTTTCGGTTCTTCGTAAACCAGCTGATCAACAACGTAGAATCCATTTCTCGGAACACCATACTGAAACACAGATCCAAAGCGACACACCAGCAACGAAACGTTTGCGCTCATGTCGGTGAATCATCGCACCCAAAATATGACAAAATGTTTTTCGTACATTAGTAGAATAAATATTGCCTGGAACAAAAAACACACATATATGATCACCGCTACATCTTGAGCGAAATATAAAACAGCTAAAAAATCTGTTTTCAAATGTCCATTAAAAACTCTCTCAGTATATGCACTCCTTTAAAACATTTTACTAAATCTATTAACTGTTCGGCGAGAAAACCACTTAACACGACTGGAGTAAACGTTCTTCTTTTAAACCAAACATATTGTGCTAGTAATGCAATGGCTGTAATTTAGTGAACTTAAAGTAATCAAATTCACAATACAATTTAGAATATACTTTTTCAACGATACAAAAAATTAATAACCAGTTCAAGCAACAGTGAAAACGATTCGCTGGTGTCGATCAAGCATGAGAACACCGTTAGCGGTATAAGTGTTAATACATTCTTGCACAACTTCCTCTGAGATTCCCTTAGCTAAACACTTCTTAAGTACAGCCTGCAGTGGAAGTGAACGATTCTCGTCATCGCTGATATTATGATACAAGTCACGAATGACAGTAAAAGCCTGGTCAAGAGGAGGAATTTCATGCTGTTTCAGTTGTTCTGTAGTAATAGAAGCTCGGCAAGCCTGAGATAAAAATATATATTAATATATATATATATATATATATATATATATATATATATATATATATATATATATATATATATATATATATATATATATATATTGATTAACCCGGTAAGAACAAATGCTTTAAAATAACACGTAATTCCAAATTTCTTAAGAGACTTCATAAAGCCCTAAAAATTGGAATTTTTTATAGAATTAAAGAAAAAAATCCAAATATGACCTCTATAAGACGAACTGCTTCATCTATGTCACTGGATTGGACAACGTCTGAAAGGCGCAGACGAGCCAATGCTGAACTCAGTCGAATTACTGCCAATAAACTTCGCGGTGAAGTAAATACTGAATTCTAAATAGTGATGAATTTAAAAAAAAATGAAAATCCATCACATCTAATCTTTCCGCCTTATCTAGAAAAACATAAATTCAATAAATTGTCCAACCTCACCTTGTTATTCCGCGCTTCCTTACGAAGGTCTACATACATATCTACTAGTCGATCACGTAGGTTTTCTTCAATAACGGGTTGCTTTCGTTTACAGATTGCAATGTATCGTCTAGAAATATGAATCAATTTCGAAAAAAGATTACTATTGGTTTTATAACAAAGCGACACCAAAATTCATTTCCAGATGTGAAATAATAGGTAACCAAACAAAAGTCAAATATTAAGACTTGGTGTATTAACATAATACCATTATGATATGTAATGAAATTTGAGACACCGCTAAACAAAACTTTAAACACCGTCAAACTTTCTATGATTAGTACAGATACGATTCAAAAAACCAAAAGATTATTGTTTGAAATATTTATAAAAAAACATATAGTTTCAGCCTTTTAAAGTGACCTGATTAGGCTCATATCGAGCGGCTTCATTCCTTCCTTCTCTGGTTCACGCCCTTTCATATGAACATATGTGATATGCTCCGCCAAACGCTTGTCATTTTCACGATCTGGTCGGTCCTAAGTAGTTTGGTTAAATATGAAATTTCGGAAGTGATGTTTGAAATCAGCAAAAAATTGAAGACTGAAAACCTGAATAAGCCAAAGAAGATCAAAACGTGATAGAAGTGCTGCCGGGAGATCGATATTGTGTTCGATACTTCTTTTTGGATTATATCTTCCAAATGACGGATTCGCAGCAGCGATAATGGAAACACGAGCATTTAACGTCGTCAAAATTCCTGCTTTAGCTATTGAGATTGTTTGCTGTTCCATGACCTAAACGTTGAAGAATTAAAATCAAAGAAAAGCTAATATTTAAAGAGAATAATACTAAAATTGAACAAATTATGCTTTCCTAGTATTCCAAAATACAAAAGGTAGTCGATGAGCTACTTCCACTTCTACCAAAGATACTATCTATTGTAACAATCAGAAAAATTCCAAATAAAATAAATCAAAGCAGGAACTAAGTCAAATCTTATTAATTTCAAATAAATTTCCAATGAAAAACCTCATGGATGGCTGTTCGATCAGCATCCATCATTTTATCAAATTCATCGATACAACAAATTCCTTGATCAGCTAGCACCAATGCTCCTCCTTCTAATGCCATTTCACCAGTAACAGGATCTTTCATTACAGCAGCCGTAAGACCAACACCAGAAGAACCTCGACCAGTTGTATATTGAGAACGAACTGCCAAACGATCAACATAGGATAGAAGTTGTGACTTTGCCACACCCGGATCACCCATCAAAAGAATATTGATGCAACCTATGTCAAAGAATATGAGAATAAAATAATGCTGATTTAAATTTAGTTGTTACTAAAACACGAAGATATCAAGGAATACATGTTAGTTACTTTCTCCTGCAGAACAATGTATAAATGATTTAAGGAATCGGAAAACTACATGAAAGTAGGAGAAAAATAACGAAATATATCAGGAAAAAATGCATAAACCTCAACCGATGCTTTTCTAGAGAAGAAGCTTTGTTTCATAATACAATGTTTGCTTCACATATAAATCTCATTTTCAAAATAAGTCAGCACAACTTCTGTAAAGAACTTTCAAAATCATACCTCTAACTTTCATTCCACTGACTTTTTTGTCAACACCACCAACAAGAGCAAGCAGTAATGATTTCTTGACGTCCAAGTGTCCATAGATTTCAGGAGCAATGCTGTAAGCCAGTAATTCGTAGAAATTATCCTGCGAAACTATTTCAATTTCGTCATCAGTTAGTTCGTATTGCTCGTCAAGGATATCTTCACTGTTCTGAAAAATTAATCTTTTTCCCAAATTTACAGTAAAAAGGATATGATTTAATAATGTTGACAATAGTATTAGAAAATTCATTACTCTATTTTTAAAACACTAGCAAACCATTTTGGTCAATATAGTAAGTGAAAAAAAAATTTTCATTCTTTTTTGACATTCAAATTTTTTTTCAGTTTAGGAAACCACGAAAAGCGTTCAGCTTTTTGGAATATCGGATGCAAAAACCCTAAATTTCCATAAATCCAATAACTGCTTGGAAGAGTCTCAAGAAAAAAATATATGAGAATCTCAAAAAAAGTAGAAACCATATTGATATTTTCGATATGATGTGCTTCGACAAAAACTTCTGTTGTCAAGCCTCCGGTAAACTGCCGAAAACCGGTCCGCATTAGAGGGGCAAATGTGCCGGTAATCCTGACAACATCGCCCGGTACACAAGCTCTTGTGTTTTCGCCAACAACATTTACTATTAAAGATCGTGGGATACTACCAACAGGAACTTGATCACTCTAAATTAAAATTGAAAAAAAATGGACGAGTATTAAAAGTATGCTTATGCAAATAAAATTGTAATAAAATATTTGATCATTAGCAGGCAAAAACCTTCATACTTCTATACTACAACCTATTTTAACCTACAATATCCGAATAAAACAGGAACTGAAATATGATTTATTCTAAAAATTTTGCGAAATAGGCATAACAAAACATACAAGCTCCTGAATTCTCATTTCCTGAAACTTCATAAATTTAGATCCACGAATCTGCATTTGCAATCGTCCATTTGCCCTGTTTTCAACACAATCTTTCGACGGGCAATTAAGTGGCGGCATAAATGCCGGTCCTGCTATCTGAAATATAAAGCTTCTAATTATTAGAAAGATTTGCATAATCAGTTCCTCAATTTGTAAGTACTACATTGCCTAAGTAATATATATTGCTCCTAATAAAAATCAGAAAACCATTAACCGGTTGATAGGTTTCACAACCACAAGTGTCACAAGTATAGGTCATGACAGAAGCCATTGGTTTCACTTCTGTGGATCGGATAACAATACCGCTTATAACAACCAGCTTGCCGACATGAGCTGCTTTTACTTCACGTATTGCGAGAGGTTTGCTCATAGAACTTCCTTTGAAAAATACTTCGCTGAAATACATAAAATTTTTTTGAAAGCAATTTAAAGACATCCTCTAATGTATGCAACTATTTAAATGAAAATTTTAAGTAGTTATCGAGCATTATAAAAGGCTGAAATCACATTGGAGCTTGCCACCTGCATATTAATGAACGAGACGACCAAACAAAAAAATGCCTCATATTCCTAAAACAGCAGAACTTTTGAAATGTCTTTCGAAAAATGCATTAAAAATCATACAATCGGCGAAGCAACTGAGGCGGGTATTTTTTGCGCAAATCCTGAAATTGATCTGTTCTTCCACTATTATCTTCATTTTGTTTTTTATCCAAATAGACACGTTGAAATATGAAAGCGTCCAAGGCGTCTCGAACAGGTGGCTAAACACATATTTGAGTATTGTGGAGAAAACTACGATCTAAAAAATTTCTGTTCCTAAACAGAAGTAAATACCAAGAAAACAATGGAAACAAAATCCAGCAGTAAAAAGTTAGCAATAATATATCTATTCTTAAAATATCTACAGCTCAACATAATGAATATTTGATTGGTTGGTGCTGATCACCAGACATTGAACATAACAAAAAAGTCATAATATCAAACTAATATCAAGGTTGCTAAACCACTGCGAGGGTATATGAATATTTTGACAAGAGAAAAAAGAATAGTTGATGCACCTGCCTCTCCCCCAATTTTTTCTGGATTAAAGAATCAATTACGTCATCAAAAAGCATATGATAACGACGAGCGTTCTGCTGAATAGCAATGTAAAGCGCAGGATCATATTCATTTACATCATCCATATTGATAAATAATCCAATCTACAAAGTCCTTGCGAGTAATTAACCAATTATCTCCTTAGCAAAGTTTTTCAAGCTTTAAGATAAAAGATCCAGAATTTATGACGATCATTATCGTTATCAGTATTGTTCCCTATGTTAGGTCAAATTTAGTACTTAGTATGTCCACTCTACCAAATTTTGATCATTTGTAGGAAACTACAGTTGTTTCCTAAAAACTCTAGTTTACAATCAAGTATAACTTTTGATTTATGAACAGCCAGTTTTTTTATTATCAGGTCTATTAATGGGCTGTTATAGATATTATCTATGCAATAATCAACACTGCCTTTGTCACTGCTCCTTAATGTTATTATCAACAATAACACTAAATTAACTAGAAAACCTGTTCACGTTCGGCAAGGAGAGTAATTTGTTTATCATATGGAAACAATTTTGTACCACCAGTATCTTCATGATAAAACGTGGTCAAGAAATCCTGTATTTTCTCCTTCTCTCGGTCGTAATCAGTAATTTCATAAGCCATCGGTAAGCCACTGAAAGATCTATTATGTAAACCGAACAGAAAATAATGAATAAGGGAACGGTGGAATAGAGGATTAGTCCCTCGAACTACCGCTACCTTAATAATTCGAGGGATTCCATTTAAAAGGCACTTTGAACAACTCCCTTTGAACACTTTGAACAACCCCACAACTCCCCTTAATTTAAGATTCAAATTTAAATGCTTAACAATTCCTCCCCTCTTCTATGGCACTTCAAGAGAATGAATGACTGTTAAAGCTTCATATCGTTTAAATATATTGCAAGTGCTAGCCAGTCTAAAATAAGGGAATCGTTTAAGTGCTGGAGGAAGATTACTTTAAAGTTACTTTGTTTCTAATTGCCACACAAAGTATTTAGGCATAATGTCATCGTCACAGAATCTCAGAGAATGACCAAAGATGGATGAGATCAGATGAGAATGAACACAGACGAATATGTTGCTTTACGTAAAATCTTTCATGATAACTATTTACAGTACTATTTGACTACTGAATTTTGTTATAGTTATATGTCAGAAGGTCTTCTTCAACACCTTAATGTTTTGTCTGTGGAATAGCGAAGTTAACTTACTTAGTAGTACCGATCCTAACTTAGTTAACTTACTTAGTAGTACCGAACATAACCGTCAACATCTTATCTTACCAAATTCGAATGTCATTTGTTTCTGATTTTAGTGCAGTAATTGAGAATGATTGATAGGAAAGAAATAAATAGAAATTTTGACATTTAATATTACTTTTTGTTGCTTATTCCCAAGATTGCTGTTTTTATAAATGCTAACAAATGGCGCAGTTTAGTCGTGATAATGGCAATAAAGGTTTCATGATAAAACTTCTGGTGTAAATTCCGCTAAACTCTCTCTCTCTCTGTCGGAGAAAAAAAAGACCGAAACACCTTTCGATAAATCTATCGAATATGAATAGAATTAATCAGCTTGTATGTCTGTAACTAACTTTGTAAACTAGCAATTTCAGTTATTGATGTGCTATCAGTACTATGTGTTAATTTGCGTATAAACTTTACTTTTTTTTTTGTACTTACGAAAAAGAATCTACTCAAGTCACTGATCTCAATTTATTTATTCGTCTTTTGATAACCTCTTGAACTGATAATACTCTTTTATCATTTTTCCATCTCTAGATCAATCTTGGCAACATGATGATGTCTCTCAACAACACAATGTTTCTTAAGTGATGTTATTTCTCGATCCTTTTATTACCTTTTAATTGAAGCTATTGCTATCTTCACTGTTTCTTCTGTACAACAAGTGTCACACACCCATTTATTTCACTAACGAACGGCTTATTTCTCGATAGCGGATAGTTCTGAAACTATTTGCTTTTATTTTGCGGTAAATTTGCCCGTTGTTCAAAAGATTTTAACTACTCTAATTCTCTGCTCTATTCGATATAGTCTAATTTCTGCTATACTTTTCTTGTCCTTTTATGAATCATAGATTGACTGGAATAGTGGGGCATGTCAGTTTTCGAATAGTCTCGCATAGATTACCCAGACATTTGCAAATATATCAGGGAGGAAATGATGTTGATCATATCGACAGTGAATTTAAATTGTTCATTAAATAAACTGATTGATTTAATTTTTTGATTTTTTACAGTGAAGTGAAGGAAAAAAAAATTACAATTGTTTGGTTCAACTCTTGACTGTTTTTTGTGGAAGTGCAAAATGGCACGAACTATGGATAGAAATGAGCTTTATAAAGAACCGAAATCGTTTGGTATTGGACCATATGCATTTACAAACTGTGAACTAATAGGTGGCGGAACATATGGTACTGTTTACAAGGCATATGATATTAACCAAGAGACATATTTTGCAATAAAAGTTATCAAATTAGACAGGTATGATTTTTTGATTTAAATAATTTATTGTTTAATTTACTCGATACCTAATGTATCTTAATTAGCCATATAGCTAAAATGAACTAAATGAAGAATACTTCATTTAGTTTTACTTTTCTTCAAATATTTATCCCAGTATTGAGCTGCATTGTCTTAAATTATTCTATTACAATTTCGTTTCTTTCTTTTTAGTCGAGAAGGTGTACCTGGAACATGTCTTCGAGAAGTGTCAATTTTGAAAGAACTTACTCATCCAAATATCGTTCAAATGCATAACGTTATCCCAAGTAGTGGTCAGTGAATGAATAATTATTTATTAGCATTAAAGATGTTTGAATCGATCGTATGATTCTGAAGTGGTAGCAAAAGAGTATCTGAATATAAAGATATTGTTCTAAAATGTTAAATAGGTGATAATAATGGTGCTATGTGTGAGTTAGACAATAATTGATACAGATTTATACGGAAATATTTGCTTCCTGTTTTGTTCAGAAAATCTTTGTGATTTTAGGAATTTATTTATTGGAATAAAACTTATTGATTGACATAATCGTCTCACATATGATATTACTTTTCAGGGTGCAAGAAAATATATATGATATTCGAACATATTGATTACGACTTGAAAATGCTTATTGAAAAATTACGACCCAAACCCTTTCCAATGCTCTACATCAAAGTAATTTAATATACAATCATTCTATGCTGAAAATTATTTCAATAATTAATTTTGAAAACTTCTAATGTTAACTTTTTGAAAACAAGTTTAAATTCCAAAAATATTAGTATTACTGCGAACATTTTAGAGTTTCATGTGGCAATTACTTCGTGCTCTCACTCTGTGTCATACAAATCGTGTGTTGCATCGAGATTTAAAACCGCAGAATATTTTGGTGGCTGCAAATGGCACTGTAAAAATTGCTGATTTTGGTCTTGCACGTTCTTTCACAATACCTTCTAGATGTTATACACATGAGGTATACTGCTTCATTACTCATGGATTTTGTTTCTCGCTTTTTCAAATAATCATTAGAAATGTCCTGATCTGACTTCAACTTTACTAAGTCTAGGTAGCTTTCTTATATAAATCTATGGAAGTTTTAAAATTATGAAAAAAGGACTTTCAAGATACTACTTTCTCGTAAGATTTAGTGATTAGGCGTTATTACGTTTTAATTTATGGCTGGATTTCCACAAACATTCAGATATGGAAGTGTGCAGAAACGCTACATTAAGAAATTTTGAAGATTTAATTCCAAAAAGTATAGTTTTATCCTTAAATCTCTCTTTGCTTATATTATGAATTGAAATTAGTTAAGATCTACAAGTTTTTCTTTGCAGATAGTAACTTTATGGTATCGTGCACCTGAAATTCTACTCCGTTCAAGATTTTATTCAACAGCGATCGATATATGGAGCTTGGCTTGTATATTTGCTGAACTAGTTACTTCCACACCGCTGTTTCATGCAGACTCTGAAATCAGTCAACTGCTTCAAATATTTCAAATACTAGGAACTCCCACTGTGGAAGTCAGTTAAATTAAAAGATTCGTTTATATATATACCTTTTTCGTAGAAGAGAAAGGTACGGATAAGCGGTTTGTTTTTCAACTTACGTCATAGAAATATCATAAGAGTAAAATGTTTTAGATTTGGCCGGATTTGATAAATTGTATTGACTACAATGATAACTTCCCGAAATGGACAGAATGTCTTCTAGCAGAACATGTACCAGGCCTGGACAGTGACGGTTTAGATTTGCTAGCGGTAAGAATAGTTTATATCACATGAATTTTTGTGGTTAACATTGTTTTCATTTCAAGCAATTATTGGAAAGGTAATTTGATGAAGACTAGTGAAACCTAATGTGGATCTTGAAAGTGAATTGAATGCATAACTTAATCAGAACATCGTTGGAAGACATAGGAAAACTGTGATATTTCTTGCGATGTTCGTAAAAGTAATTAATTCTTTAGTCTTGAGCTTTGTTATGAATTGCCCATTTGATCAAAATATTTCCTTCCTCGGACTTTGCTTCGAAATTTTGGCACCTCCAATTGTAATGCGACAAATTATTTTTGACTTAAGTTATTTTGCTTTTTAGTCTCTGTTACTTCCTCCTTATTTCACTATATATGTGAAACTGATGTCAGTTGCAGCAGATGCTCATATATCCACCTGAAGAAAGGATCACTTCAAAAGCTGCACTCAGTCATCGTTTCTTGAGAGATGTACCGGTACATATTGAACCGATCGCGACATTATTTGGTTCCGATAATGAATAAAGTCATTCTAGTTTGAAACATACTTTATGCCCATCAAGTTCAAATACACACGTATCTTTTATTCATTATAATTATTTTGTAGAAATAATCACTAGCAGTACTCCTCTTGAGGAAGATTTTAGTAACAACAACAGATGAGAGATATCTAATTCAGAAAACATTATTCTCATGTAGCAAACTTTCTACTCAACAGCTGTATCTTTTCTCTTGCATACGTCCGTTAATAAATCAAATTTAGTCATAAAATTTTCTTCGACGAAAAAGTTTCATTGATTTCGAACGTTATTGTTGAATATGGATGACTCGTTTTCGATTTCTGGATCAAAAATATTTTACTTAGTTTAACAGAAATTGATTTGACAATTATTAAAAGATGAAGGATAACATGGTTTGAGAAACTAAACTCATCCTGTATTCTCTGTACTATACAGTAACGTTTATGGACTTTTATGTCTCTTTAAGAGAGTGCTCACTACTAACTGCCTGAGAAGCAGGTATGCTCTAAATTTATTCCAAACAAACGATTGCATTATAAGGGTTTTTGCCGGTTTATATTTTATCCTATTATTTATCCTATTATAAGTGATGACAGTTCAGCAAAAATTGTCAATGGGAATAGGCTATAAAGTACGGTACGGTGAAGATACAGGTAGTGTTCTTAAATTCAGGGAAAATAGGAGATCAGAAAGGAAAACGCTTAAGTATCCATTTGTTCAGAAATTTCTTTCTGTTTCTTTTTCATTTGTGTCTAGAATTTTTTGCAGCATTTGTTACATCTTTTGTTCAAGTATGCGCAATAAAACGTTGTCATTGAGGAGAACTCAACAGTGAATATGAGATTAACTTCATCTTTTAGCTTAGCGAAAAGGAAATATAGAAAAAAAAACGTTCTTAGGTCATTTTAATTGGCAGTAAAACATTAGCAACAGGAGCTTATGAAGTTGCTGATTGAGCACATTTTATTCGCCGATTATATAGCCCAATAACCAAGAATGAATTAAATTAACTCAAGCACGTATACAATTTCTAGGAGAGCGAGAGAGAGAAGGAAGGCAGGGGAGAAGGGAAGAATTAGGGGAACGGCTTTAGAAGTAACTTTAATGTCTTCTACACAAGTTACTTAAAAGAGAACGGACCAAAATAGAGCTTTAAATGCTAACATTTTCAGCGAGTCAATTGAGGGCTCATTTCGACCTGAAATTTGTACATTGAACCTCCAATTTGTGTAGGTCTATCGGTGCAATAACGCCGGAGGTAAGATTCTTCCCCGCTGTTCTTGAGGAGAAACCAACGAGTAGTGGAACAGCTTAACTCACTAATGAAGTGAGGCGGTTTCATTTTTCATTCCTAGGAAAGTGCCGTCACTGCCGAAGGATTATGGTGTTATTTGGATGGGTGGTGCCGTTTTGGAGCGATATTGCCACCTTGGGTTGATGGTGATGTCTTGGACTGATGGTGCTAACTTGATTTAACTCTATCAACAACACCATGAATAGTTAATATTTCCGAAGAAGTTTTGTGATTTGGAGACTGAGGTAGAAGTTAACTTTAAGTCTATATATTTCAGAAATATGAAAAAGAGGGTTCGAATGATGTGAAATAAAAGGTCCTTTGAGGTGAAACGATGTGGAACGATGATATTCGTGAATTTGAGTATGGTTGGGCAGATGACTCCGATGAAATATCTGAATCACAAAAACCGACCATTGTATTAATGGGATTAAAAAGGTCCTGCAATGTTAAAATACGGCATTATCAGAAAGTTAGGAGTTGGTAGCAGTAGTGAGATTGAATTATCCTTCTGATATTGTGAGCAAACAGTTATCATGTAGCGTGAAGAGTTAAACAGATAAAAAGTTTAAATTATGTGAAGATACAGTTGGCATCATATTTTATTTGCTAAGTACACTTTTAGGAGCGGAAAAACGTCGATAAGGAAGGTTGTTTTCAATAAAATGTCACCGAATGAGACATTGTTTGTTGAGAGTACACCACGCGTGACAACGGAAACAGTCAAAGGGTCCTTCATTAATTTTGAAGCGATCGAATTTCCAGGTCAAATGAGCCCTTTTGATAATGCAATGAATCCTCACGATACATTTGTTCGTTGCGGTGCACTGCTTTTTGTTATTGATGCTCAGGTTTGTTATATGGTGTGATTCTAAATTAAGTACCGAAATTGCAATGTGTATAGTGTAACTCGAAACAATACCGAAATTGTAAATTGTTCGGCAAGTTTAGTTTTGTTTGATTAGGAAGTGGAGTTCCATTTCATCAGTTTGTACTGAAGCAATGTAGACAAATTTTTAGGATGACTACTCGGAAGCACTAAAAAGAATGGTGGAATATTTCAAGAAAGCATACGAAATTAACGACAAAATCAGATTTGAAGTGAGCTGTTTTGCGCTAAAATTTTGAATTTACTAAATAGTTAGGATTGTAATACTTTGTCATATCAATTATTTATGTTCTTGAGCACTGGAAAGCTTCAAACCGCGCAGGAGATTTGAACTTTTCATGATGAACAAAAGTCACAAAACCTTAGTTTTCTATCCAGTTCAAACCTGGTTAATTTCAGTAAGTTTAAGTTTCAAACACTCTTCTTTGATATTTTTTGCTGTGCAGATTTTAATTTGTAATTTATAGGTATTTATCCACAAAGTAGATGGCCTAAATGAGGAGATTAAGTTAGAAACACAGCGTGATATATTTCAACGAGTGCAAGATGATCTTCAGGATGATGGCCTTGATAAAGTCCATGTAACGTACGTTTACAGATGTGAATTTATCTAACTGGCTAATCATTTTCATTTACTCACGACATATAATGTTGATTTGAAGTGCTTTTTTATTTATTGTATAATATATTTGGCATATGAGCAGCTCACTCCATTTGTTTCAGTTATCATCTGACTTCCATTTATGACCATTCAATATTCGAAGCATTTAGTAAAGTCGTGCAAAAGCTTATAAAGCAGTTATCAACTCTTGAACGATTGCTTGACATTTTCAATCAGGTAAGCATTCTTTTACTATTTGGAAGATTATGTGTTTATATAGAATTAAATCATTTGCATTCAAGTAATGCTTCTCTCTAACTTAGGCACATTACACTAAGCTTGGACAGGCCTGAATTCAATAAGTGTGTAATTATTTCTAGACTTACAGATCTAGGGTTTTTTTTGTTTGTTCCTTTTAGATTTTAGAAGTTTGTAAGCATCGTATTATAGGGTTCAAATGTTGAAAAAGCGTTTCTTTTTGATGTGGCGAGCAAAATATATATAGCGACCGACTCGTCGCCGGTTGATATGGCAACTTACGAACTTTGTTGTGACATGATTGATGTAACCATTGACATATCTGCCATATATGGGTAAGCATTTTACCAAAAAGTATGTTTCTAATTAAATGAAAAAAAATGCTCTTTGGCTTTGCTTTTGCTTGCAACAGGAAAAGTTTGTTGTTAAAAAGGAATTCTTGCAGATGTTCGGATGATTTATCGTGCGCTGTATTTGACTCGCAGTCATCCGCCATTATACATTTGCGAACTGACCAAGTGTTATTCTTGCGACAGGTATTCATCGGTTCATTACATCAAACATTACTTAAATTAGAATTGTGCATATATAGACCAGTAAAATTCTCTATCAGTCTTGTAGTCGTATATTCCACCTGTATTATTCATATATAAACAAGAGATTATAGGTCAACATGTTTCTTGCTCTTGTCTGCATCATACGCTCTGAGAACTTCGAGAAGCAAGGCCTTATTGATTACAACTTCCAGTGTTTTAAAGGAGTAAGTTTCATTGAAAAGCATTTTTCCCTCGTAAAATCTTGATTAAGTTTCACCACAAAATTTTTTGGGAATTTATGTACTATATAGATAGGATGTGCTAACATGAGGAATGTATGTTGGGCTTGGAAATTCGATTGGTGAAAAGAATGTTAATCGCTTAAATTTAAATTATCAATCTCGATGGGTAATTTGAAAGCAAGTCATGGAAGCAATGATTTATTTTTTCGATTTCATTGTTGGATTGCTCTTCGGCATATTCATATTTTGCAGGCTATTGAACGCGTATTCCAAATTCGAAATAGATTGAACCCTAGAATAAATAATTCGGAATCAGTGACCTAATAAAGTCGACATATTTTTTAATGATGCATGCGTGTGTTTTCATTTTAAAATGTTGAATTTCCGAAGGTGCTCTTGCATCCAGTACTCGGTATTCTGTTTGATCTTCCTTTTCTAGTGTTTATGACTCGATGTAATTCAATGTGTTTTTGTTCCTACATAAATCATTCGTCTTATCGCATATGATATATGGGTTAGGGTAAGGAAATATACTTTAGAAAAATTCCATACGATTAGAACTTACTAAAAGATTTTGGAATTTTTATTTCATTTTAATGATAAAATATAGAATGCTCAGTTTCTATGAAGTAGTACATGGATCTATATCGTCAGTGAAATTATTTCTGACTCAGTCTTCACTAAAACTTTGCATATGATTTAGACATCACTATTAGCGATAGGTGTAATCTGAATAATACAGACATGTGCATTGTGAAGAGTATAATATCAAGACTACTTGAATTCTGCAACTCTATAAATTAATTTAGGACAAAATGGCTTGAGTGTTAGTGGCGTATATCTTCACTTCCTCTCAAAGCTTTAAAACATCTGCACACATTTCCTTCAAAGAATAGAGCAGAAAAAGTCATGGTAAAATACAGCATATTTTTAGCATTTATCGATAAAATAAAGAAGTGATGGATGTTCTGAAATTCGGAAACCGATCATATTTTTTTGTTGCAAATTTGCCTATCCTCTAACGAATCTGATATTTACTTAAAAAACGACAGTATTTAAAATAACAGCCGACTAAAGGTAGCAGAAATAACAGAGCAAAATCCAACCGTATAGCAGGAAAGTGATTTCAATTTCTAAAATGAAACTAAAAGCACTAGCCTTTTATATAATGCTATTAAACAATTTTGACGAGGTGTCGTTAATTGATCTTTGCGAACGGTGAAAAGTGGCATCATTTGCGATTATGAATTTGGGATATTTATTGACCATTTGTTGGTCAATTGTCTGCAAAATACTGGTGCTGTTGAGAAAGTTGAAAATCAGAAACTTCTCCTAATCTCATAATCAATGAAAATAGTGTGGCTAAATCAATGAACGAATATTTGGTTATTCAGGTATTGATATCATATCATTAAAAAGTGTGATTTTAACCCATCATTAATTAATTAATTGTGGAGGCAGATCTTGCAAGTTTTTTTTCTTACCTTTAGAGATAACAATATCGTTATCTTGTCAAATAAATATTATATGAATAACAATTATATTGAAAAGACTGCTTATTTCTCGAGTAATAACTGCTTATTGTAGGAGTTTTTTTCGGAAATTCTTCTGCCTAAAAAAATGTGAAATGTATTCGTTGAGCTGTAGGTAAATATTTGTGATAAAATCCAAACTAAATTTTTTGTTTTTTCAAATCAAACAGAAATTAGGCTTTTCTAAATATTTCTTTTCAATTAACATAACTTTTAATGATATTTTCTTTAAGCTTTGATAAGCTGAATAAAGATTAAATGCTTCATTTTTTGAGATTTATTCCTAAAACGCTATTATTTCTATTATTATTGTTTTACATAAATTATCTTAATTAATAATTATACACGAGCAAATAACAGAAACGAACCATACAATGACTGTATCGCAGCAATATCACATGGATACAATTTCGGCACCGTTCTCTTGAAACCATTATAGTGTGATGTCATCAATGACTGATCATCGTTGTGGTGTACAAGGCCTAAGACATGACCTACTTCATGGGCCATAACCCAATCCAAATTTCGACCAGTTGGACCCCTCAAAGCGAATTATAATTGTTAATTTATCAATCTTTAGCAAGGGTAGGCATAAAAATGTCCACATTATGTTTCAAGACGTATAATAAATACACTTGATGAATTACAATTTCCCAGCTCAAAGTATAAAAAGGGAAAATGTTTGATTTAAGCGAAGTACAACGTATTCAAAATTTTTTTTGATGAAATTTTTAAATTGTAGAAGTAAAAATTATAGATATTGCTGAATTGAACGGTCAAAGGATATGAAGAGAAACCATGGTTCACTATCATCGATGTGGATTTGTCCATGTCGTCTGAGATCATTCGGATAAAATGTATGAGCTAATTCATTTCCACTTCCATCAAACGGATATTTATCACCATGATAGAATGTTGCAAATATTACCTCGATATTTGCTTTTCCATAGGACCGTTCAATGAATCGAACACTAATTACATCTTCCCATAACTAAATAATTAACGATCAGCTATAAATGTTTGCACATAAATCATTCAATTCACAATCTCACAAGTATGTTATATCTTAGGTCTTTCTTTAGTCAACTTAATTAGACTTGAATTTACATTTAATTGCATTATGATTTCATTATTGATTATAAGTTTTAGGTATCGGAGAAAATAATTGATTGAATAAAGTTACTTTTATTGCTTAGAAATCAATTCAACCATACTTTGATAGCTTTACGTAAAGCACTATTGACATATTCCGTAAGTTTCACTTCATCCATATTTCGATGTAATTCCTTACGTGGATATTGAGCAATACGGTAGCGAATGATTTCGCCTTGTAAACGACCATAATATACAACTTTTTCTTAATAATTAAAAATTTTTCTATTGTAAAAGGAATTTTCTGTAAGAAGTAAAAGTAAAAGAAAGTAAAAGAAAAAAAAAAGAAAAAAAAAGAAAGTAAAAGTAAAAGAAAAGGAATTTTCTATTGTAAGAATTTTTCTATTGTTTCTATTTTTTCTATTGTAAAAGAATTTCTATTTTTCTTATCCTTAAATTAATTAATGCATGCCTAATTCATACTTTGTGCTATTTCATATTTACTTTTACTATATTTCCGATACTTTTGTATTTTACTTATTATAATTCATATTCTATAATTTTATTTTCTAAAAACTTTTGCAAATATAATTTGTAAAAAATATTTCTAGAAATATTTTTTACAAATTATCATATATCTATGCTGTTGGAAACAGTACAAAAGGATAATCTAATAAAGGTAGTAGTAGATCGCCTGAATAGAGCGCTTAGTAGGCCTAATTATGATTTCCGGGTAGTAAGACTGAAAGACTTCAAACAAATCTTCATCTTTACCTTATAAAGTTTTCATAGAATATTTATCACACAATAATACCATACCTGTGTATAGTGATTTGTGTACCTGATGGATGTCACTATTTACAAATTCTCTTTTACAATCTTTCAATAATACAGTGGAATAGATTTAGGGAACTTATTTTGTATTATATTTTAATTTAATGAAGAAATATACTTCTCAGAGAGGTAGTCAATTGATCTTTCAGCTTACTTCAAGTATAAGTAAACAATCTACTCAGTTTTAGCTATAATTAAATGAGCAAAATAATTTGTAAGTACCAGATGTTCGACAGATCGGTGAAGAATAGAGCGGTTGAATGTAAGTGAGTTGCAGTAGAGAGAATAAAAATGATGACATAATTCACTTAAACGTACACTTTCCCTTCTTCATCCATACAGACAATTACACCTGTAATTTCTGTTAATTAATTTCTCTCTGTGATATGAAACTTCTGTAATTACAAAACATTTCCATAATATTTTCAAATTTAAATCATCACAGTTTTATTGCCTTCAAAAGTAAAGAAATAAAAAATTCTTTTTTCGACTAATGTATTTTTCTTTTATCTGTTATTATTGCATTGAATACAAATTATTCTATTATATTAAATTAAACATTTCTCTATTCATTCCAAATTATTTGATATTCTAGTCAGGCAACAGACAACAGGCTATTTAGAAATTTACTCTCTCAGTAGAGAACATTCCGCAAATTGAACTATTATATTGGAATTGCAACAATGTCGAAATAGGTTTAGAGAAATTTACTCTTTGATAATGAAAATGATAGTTTTTTAGTGTTTACCAAAAGAAAGAAAAGAAATGCCAGTTAAAAGTTCACGTACGTAAATGAAATGATCAGTTATACCTCAATTCAAAAATTTTAAATATAAAAGCAATTGGAAAAACAACTTCCTCACTTTCACATCAACAACCAACTCTCTCCTTCTTTTCGTTTTACACAAATGACGTTTACTTCGTCATTATTACTTCTTTACAACTAACAAATATTTGTCGAGGAGTACTACTTCCTCCTTCTACCACTGAAAAGATGAACTTTAATGTTTCCATTCTGTTTTTGGCTTTTTTTTTAACATTAATATTTTGTGTCATTCGAAAATTCCGGACATTTTATAACCATCCAAAGTAAATAGATCATAAACTGGATAGACGCTACGACGGAATGACACAGGAAAGTTTTGAAAAGAAAGGATGCATTTGATCTGTCAAAACTAATTACTTAGTAAGTCATATTTATTTCCGGTGAGTGTAACAATCACAATAAAAAATAGAGTTGACATAACATATGAAACTAAGAATTGAACATAACATAATAACAATGTCTCTCTTCTTGCATGACAAAACATGAAAAATCAAAATGTCTACCAATTTATAACTTTTATAATGCTAGTACTGTGGGATGTATTTCCAAATGATTGAGATTCAAAAGATTTTCTATAAAAATATTCATCTACAATATAACAAAAAAAAAGAACGATTTCTTGTTTTGCTTCCAGCTGATCAAAATTTCAATAAAATTATTGTAAAAAATTTTGCAAAGAATAGAATTTTTTTACTTTCAAAGAAATAGCATGAAAAATAGTAAATTAAAAACATCCACGGAATAGATATTGGAGCATTAAACTCATAAATAACTGTATTGGTTTTATGTTTGTTAAAGTTACAAATCTGCTACTTCTTTCCTAAAAAGAAGCAGCAACACTTTTCCTAAAAGAAAAACAACAGCAAAGTTATTTTTCTTAACAAAGACTTTAATTTCTCACTCAGCGACACACAGAAATAATGTTTCAAAAAGAAAGAGACAAAACTCCATCATTTGGTTCATTCTTAGAAAACGATGCAACGGTATCACTATCGTCAACATGTACATCGCTATCATCTTTATCATTTCCATTTTCTTCATCAAATAGGTCAGATGGAAAAAAACTTGCCCTAAAATAACCGAAACAGAAGAGAGTTATAAATAGAATAAATGGAAAGAACTGATAAAGACAAAATTATTTCCAGTAAAATTCCATTTAAAAGAGCATAAAAGGTAAGATAAAATCATAGCCAAATATCTACAACTTACTTCGAACTACCACCCGAAAAATATGCTTCGCTAAGAGAACATTTTGGAAACAGCGTCTGCGATTCAATACTTACCATTCCTTCAGAATTTGACAATGCCATGATCTCCTAGAATTACAAAATCTTTAAAATTTTATATTCTCAGTTACAAGTTATAATCAAATCATTCTGCTTGAAAATGAGATGAAGCATTTTTGCAAACTTTTTTTCCAAAGTATGAGATTACCTCAATTTTGGCATACAAATCGAGAATATGTGACTGCTGTTTTTGACACACAGAGAGGAGAGATAGATATTTGTGCTGCGCTGCTTCACACTGTTGAGAGTGCAACTGTTCCAAAAAATTATTTAGCAAGACAAGAAAGTAAAATTGATTATTTGAACTTTTATCTATGAAACAACCTTATTTAATATTTCTTCCCTTCTCTACCAGTATCTTGAATGAAAAAAAGCGGTGTGCAGCTTGCTAGTAATTAAAGAACTTAATTAAACTTAACAAGAAAACCTTTTTGGCTCTTTCAAAAAGAGTGCTGAATTCAGTGCAGCGCCTCCTCTCGATCATTAGCTCGTCTTCAAACTTCCGAGCTTTAGCTTTTGCAGATTCTTTCGCTCTTTCTTCATTAACCAATAAGCTTTTCAGTCGCACTATCTGTGAAAGGAACGCTTGAAAATTATGGATATTGAATTCATATAAATACGTGGGACTAAATTTCACGTGCATGATGGTATAAATTTAAACATCGACTGTCAATGATTTTCAACATAATATACTAGTATATTTTGAACTTTGGAACTAAATTAGATATTTCTGATATAGAAAAAGATGCACTTCAGCCATGGCCTGTGAATTGTCAAGTTCCATTGATGTAATCCGTGATTTTGACCTAAAACTTTCCTCTTCCAGTCGTTTTTGAAGCTAAAAATAACTGAAGTCATTAATCACATACCTTAACCCAATTAGAAAGAAAATTTCTCACAGTCAGTTGTCAGCGGCTGAGCCAAAAAAAATCTTTTTTCATATAGTTATAATAAGGACTATTTTCCGGAACTTTGAAATTATACAAATAAATAATAAAGGAAATTAAGCATAACCAATGAAACTTCGTCCCTGAGTTGTTGATTAATTTGATGAGCACTTTCAAGCTCCATTTTCAAAGTCTCAATCTCCTCCAGCTTTGACTCCGCAAATAGTAGTTTCATTTCCGTATCCTCAGACCTTCAAACATAGTAAGTAGAAATTCACAAACCATGAAATGCAGTAGCAAATGTAGTCAGCAAATTTTTCATCATCCCTCTTCAACAAAGATCTGAATTTAACATCAAAAAGTTGCATGAAATATAAAGGGATTGTGCCATATGAGCTTTTTAACATATATTTGTATTAAGTGGGATTTTAACTTCTCAGAAGACAGTACCGCTGAATTAAACTACAAAGAATGGCAAATTCAAAATAATAAATTCTTTATAGAGAAAGAGAGAGAGGAAGAAAGAGGAACCGAAAATGGTTCAAAATGGTAACCGTAAGTCCATATGGTAATGTGACGTCATACTACAAAGTCACTAAAAACCAAGTAGATCTCGACAAATTTCGTTTAAGTGCAACTAGGAAAGTTCGGCAAAGTGGGATTTGACTTTGTAATCTCGAAGTTTTGTTTTCAATATTGATTTTTCCAAATCAGTCAAGTTCAGGCGAAAATTAATCATACAACAAATTACTGAGTTGAATATTAAATTTTGATGTAACGATGTGCTGGCTTCAATTTAGGCAGTTAAAAGGAAAGGTTTAACAACGCCTGTGAAAAAAAGAAGAAAAGCTAAGTGAATACGATTCAGATTTAAAAGGCAATTTCTTCTACAGAAAAATCCAAAGCGATGTAGATATAGCCATATTAACTACCTTGTTGGAAATAAATCATTTCAAGATTTTTAGAAACTATATATAATTACATTTTTTTGAACATCTAAAGTGAGACTTTTAACGCATTAAATAA
This sequence comes from Litomosoides brasiliensis, assembly GCA_013365375.1. NCBI lineage: Eukaryota > Metazoa > Nematoda > Chromadorea > Rhabditida > Onchocercidae > Litomosoides > Litomosoides brasiliensis. Next base: position 68,398 of record JABVXW010000212.1, on the reverse strand, counting down.
AAGAAAACATTCGATGATCATGCACCTTCTTCCTTTATTTAAATAGTGAACGTTAAATACTTTAAACGGAAAAAGTAATAAAGAGTCAAATTGTGGGCAAATTCTTTAGAACAAAAACCAGGATAAACAAGTTTTCAAAAAGGGACCAAACAATAACAGGATAACAGGAACTGATAATCGCAATTTGAGCAAATTATTATATAATTAAAGGAAAAGGAGTAAACTAAAGAGTCAGAAAAAACTCAAGTCTTCTGAAGAGCCAAAACAACATTAACAGTTAATGGTCAAAAAAGATGACAACAGTTAGAAACTGCTCTTATGATTAATTATTTATTACTGAGTTGGAATTGAATTTGCTAATAAAAATTGGCAGTTTGCTACTTTTTACAGCTCTTGTCGAAGATAAAAAGTCACACCTTCTTTTATACATCTCCAATTCAACTTGCCGATGATTGTTGCTTTCAATCATGGACTCCATTTTCAGCTTCAAATTTGTCAGAAGAGCCAAGTAATGGTCGGCCTCCTTAATTAAAAACTTTTCGAATCCTTTCTACTCAAAAATTTAGGTGAAATTGACACCAAAGCAAAATATAGAAGTTAACGACAAAATTGAAGACTCAGCCTTTTTGATGATATAGTTAACCACTAGCTTACATTACGATAGGTCTTTATCGTCTCACAATATCTCTTCTCAATCTCTCCTCGCTTTGACCGTTCCATATTGCCTCGTTTCCGAAGATCTGTTAAAGCATCTATCAGTTGTTCTCTTTCCTAAAATTGGCATTTGAAGAACTGCATGATAGGAAAGCAAAAAAATCAATTAAAAAAAATAAACACATACGAAAATACTAAGCTACTACTTATTAAATCTATTGAAATAACTTTTCGCAACTGTTCTACTACTGATACCATAAAACTGTTCAAGGAATATTACAAAAACTTACTACTTGTGCATTGTGAAGAGCCATGCTAAGTGACATTTTTTCAGATTCTAATGATTTTTGCTGTTTTAAACGGCCTGAAATAAAAATATAGAAAAATAATTCGTGTCGGATATACTTTATCGTCAATACCACAAAAACTTTCAGGAAAATCTTAATATTGTACCAATGCTTTAGAATCAAATATAAAAAAACATTCCAAATTTTAAAAATTTTATAATTCCGGAAAAAACCGCCCTTACAGTTGCATATTTACTGTATCGCATCCGTTTATATGCTCTAATTTTATAACATTCAAAATTTTACTGCCCAATTTTACTAATAAATAAAAATCTGATCATAAAATGTTTTACCGAAAAGTCGACGATTTCGTTCAGCATGAAGCAGCCTTCCACAACGTTCGTATAATAAATGCTGATTAACAAGTGTCAGACGGGCATTAAGAACTTTTATCTAAAAACAAGAGAATTGTTTATTTAAGAAGTAAATATAAGAGCATATGAAATTACATGTCGTCCTTAAATATATACAAACAGTTACACATCAAAGCATTTACTATTATAAAAAAACCTCTATAGATGCATTCTTAAGCAGTCAACATCCCGCATTTCCTAATTTGGTAAAATGATTAATCAAAAATCAACAAACTTGAGTTTCAGCCGAAAGACCCTCAAGTTGTTGGGACATATCATCATAAATTGTTGCTGGCAGACGATCGGCTAAACCAAGCTCTTTTAAGTGTGTATGATAATGAGCACTTGCTTCCATGTAACTTTGACGTGTACGTTCATGCTCACATTTCAATTCTTCATTCAGGTTCTCTTCATCTTAAAAGCTTTTGTATATCATGGTTCATAATAAACCAAGACAGCAAATTAACCCCAAAGCATTTAGTAACCTGTGATCAAAAAAAAACATGAAAAGCAACTTATTTATTCAGCTTTATAAATTAATCAAAATTCTTTTGATTCTATGTTATTTCGAATTTGACCAAAAAGAATAAAATTGGAACTAGCCTCAAAACTAACACTGCTGCATATTTCGTACAAATCTGCATATTTCGTGCAAATTAAATTGGGCAAGTAAAATTAAAGATCGAACAAAAAAAACTATGGCAGAAGTTTTAAAAAATTAATCCTAAAGTACCTAATTGTACTGTCATAATTAACCATGACGTTTTGTAGTGATGACATATGATAATCAAGTAAAATATTATTTTAGAAGTTTGCTTTGGAAAAAGCTGGAGTACATTATTAAGAAACAAACAAAACTGAAACGAACTAACCAATTAGAGAAAAAGGAAGAGCCTGCAAGAAAGGAAGATAGGGACATTTTTGAGCAATTAGATCTTCAATATCTTCAACAGAGAGATCCGTATTTCTTGCAGTCATAAACTGTCTTTGTTTCAGGTCATTCAAACTGCATATTTTTTCTTTATCACCCAATTCCGATACATGCAATAGATCAGGACAGGAAAAAGCACGGAGTCTGAAGAATGTAGACAGACTTGAGCAGATGTTTGGAATTTATGACCACAAAATTGTTGTAATTCACGACATAATATTTGTCAGAATAAAAAAATCAAAACTAACAATTGTGCTTGCGAGAAGTTCCCCATATGACCGAGGAAATGAATTACTTCGTCTTTTTTATAACAACATCCACTTATGAATCGCTGGCGATTTACTTTTCGAAAAAATGAAGTTACCGAAAAACGGTTAGCGTTTTCATTTGAAATGCTTCCTCCCGATTCTTCGGCTTCATTCACTTTAAATTCTTTAATCTAGAAAAACATGTTTCTCATCAAACAAAACGAAAAATGCTATGTTTGCTATAGCATAACACACTGGAATTCTCAATGCTTCAATCAAGCTATTGCGCGAAGCATCTAAAAAATTAAAAACCTTTGTCTCAATCTACTTTACTTTTGCATTGCAGTTTAATGTCCGGAACACCTCAATTTAATCTAAAAACCTATAATGATCTTCGATTTTTCCATTGTAGTAAAAATAAAGAACCTTTCGGTAACGAATAGTTTCTGTATTGTCGTCGGTATCGACATCATGCTGAAAAGTTTTGGTAACGCCAGCGCTTGTTGCACTGTTTGTTGATGAAAAGATTTCAACTTCACGATCGCCAAAAACATCAGAAGGAACAAATGTATTGGACTGTAGTTGACATATGTTTTCCAGCGGTACAATTGTTGCAGGAGTATTTGCAAATGAATCCTCTGAATGTTTCATTGATGAAAACGGGATGGAAGGTGAACAAATTTCTCGAGCATCTACGCCCTCTTCGATATGCCCAGTCTATAATTAAATCTGTGTTAAAAATTTTAGCAGATCTCACTGGATTTTGACTGAATTTTTGAAGTGCAACGCGAACTTTTTTAAAAAAAGTGACCATAAGGAACAAAAACTATGAAACCTCATCATTGCGTTTTGGGATATCTTCGTGCACAAAAATTTCTTCTATTGGTTCACTGTTTATTGTTCCATCTCTCGCTGGAACCAAAAATGTTTTAGATAATTGTGAGCTATGAAGCGACGGTTCATCCGACAAGGTTCGTGACTTCTGGAATTAGTAATATGTACTACTATGATACCTACTATGATACCTGTAAACAATAACTATGTGTTGTTCCCCCGTTAAAAAATCGAATTTCACTCATATTTTAAGCGCCTGAAATCAAAACTTCCGAAGAAAAGTCAAGATGGATAGCAGAATGAAAGAGAAGAAAAAATTTACACGTCTTCGAATAAAATCATTAAATTTCTGTGTTAAGGAGGATCGTCTACTGTGCTTTGAATCTGCTGCACCCGTTGTCGCTCGCCATGTACTTGATTCTTTACATGAAAAGTAAAATTATTCCCACAAATTCATGAGAAGAAGTGGTGATAGTTCAGAAAAATCTTTTACGGCAAAAATAAACAAAACAAAACGAAAATTCATGCTTTCTTAGAGTCATAAAGATCGAAAAAATTAAAAAAAGTAAGTGCTCACCTGTTGAAAAACTTATGATTACATCCAAAAAGCGGTTATCTAATGAACCACATCTTTCCAGAAGAACATCTGAATCACTTCTTCCGCATTCTAGCCAAGCATCATCCTCATTCCAATGGTCTAAGGACGTACCCAACGAATCTGAGAGAAACAAATTTGACATTTATGATACAGATTATCTAACAAAGGTAGGATAAACAGTTACTACTATCTTTTTTAAAAAAATCCTTAACGTGCTATAAATTTCACAAACATCAAGCAGACAAATCAGGAAAAATAAAGTAAAGAATAAATGTTCATGACCGTTATTTAATTTCAGACTTATGGCTTAAAGGTTTCTCGTAGAATACCATAAAGTTGGTGACTAGAACGTGTAGAGCCAGCAGTAATAAAAACGGGAATATAAAAAAATTGTAATCTAATAAACTAACTGGATGATGACGAATCTGTTTGTGTCGGAAATAAATCATTCAGATCTGGTAGCTGTGATACATATGACATTGTTGAACTTGATGTTTCTAATGTATGATTCGACGAGATCAATTTACCCACTGAAAGATAGAAATGTTTGAATGAATGAAATTATGTTTACTGTGAAAAAAAAATTTAGTTATAAAAAACAAAAAAAAGAACGGAAAATGTCAAAAAAACGGAATCCATAGTGATCTTTTAAGTGAGAGATAGGGAACCTTTAACAAATGACGGTAAAACCGGTCGTACAAGTACGCGTCGACATTCAGCTAAAAAATCGTGCGCTTCACGCTGATTCCAGCGATTTCGATCTAATTCCTACAAATTTAATACAAAATTAATCTGACCAGTAGTAACAAATCCTAAAAATGTCAGTAGGGTACTTCACAGTAATTGAAAAAAATTTCGGTTTCTAAATTTAGGAATACTATGAAAAATAATGACTGATGACAAAAATGTGTGATAAAATATTAAATATGTGCTTTTTTCAAAAGATTACCCTGAATTCTATAGCTAAGGACGCAAAAATGTAGTTTATATACACAATAGCCATTATAGATTGGAAATGTTCTCTAGCTAGAAATATTCACCTGTTCAACAGTAGCACTTAATATGTTTGGATGGAATTTCACAGCAGAAAACAGTGCTTTAAGTACGTGTATTGCCCGACCATCAACAACATTCATATGATTTCTGAAAAAAGAATTTAGAGTCTTTGGCAAAAAGAATAACACAGTTTATATATAAAATTTAATTCTTGAATGGATTTTTTGTTCCATTTCTAAGCTTTCATCGTTCATTGGAAAAAAAACATGTGTTATCAAAAAGGAAGACTTGGAAAAGAGAATATCAGATGCTGATAGAAAAAAAAAGATTTGCTTATGATGACACTCATTTAGATAATATTTACCTTAAGTACTCTACCAAAGTTGCAGGATAAATCCCATATAAAACGATAAAATATTGGATTACTGCACTATAAAGATGTGACACGTATATTTCTTCAATGACGTCTGCTTTTTGTTGGTCAAATAATTTTGTAAAGTTATAAAGCATATTACAAGCCACAATCAGTAAACGGAATAAGTTCAGCAACATCGATTTTTTCGGGGCAGCAAAATGTGGGAGCAAAGAAGATACTAGAAGAATCGCGGATACAACCACAACAATGTTTTCGGATGGCTATAAAAGAAATTTTACTTGATTTTAGCTTTTCAGATCTTAATTTCAAGTTTTCAAGTACTACAAACACATATTTGCTTATTATTTTACTTGTCATATTCTGAGTTGCCACAACAATTTGCAATCTCCAGTTATCAAATACGATTCATTTATTTTTACTATTTAAATTATTTCTGAAACAAAGCTTATAAGCAATTCTTCTTGCATGCTCTTTTTTGAATCCTAACGTATCAAAACATAGTTACAACTAATAAGAAATTTCATATTGTTTATCTTCAAAAGAGCTCTCCACATCTTGCAGAAAAGAAACTGACCCGAATAAACTTCAAGATATGCTCAAAAAGTGAATGTTCAGCAAGCTTTGGCAGCCAACTTGGGGTCTTTTGTATTAACTGACCCAGAAGTGTAAGCGCAGACAACGTATTCTTGGCAAAAAAATCCTGAATTCTATTGCACAATTCCTATAATAATTTTAATGCTACCAAAGCATTAATAAACAAGCACACAGAGACATTTTTACTTAATTCCCTTCATCATTTTTTTGGTCCTATTTCATTAGAAAAGTGAAACTTACCGTGTCATAAGGCTCTTTAACATTACAAAGTAATTTCACTGCTACAGGTGATCGATTTTGTATATAGTATGTTACTAGCTGACCAATACCTTCCCCTAAAATATGTTGAAATCAGATCACTTTTTATGCATATCACACCTAACTCCGATATATATTATTTGCAGTGTTCTATTTTCCTGTTCTGAATATTTTCTGTAGAGAATTTTTAAGAAAACTTTTTAAAAAACAAAATAAACATTGAGAGAAACAAAAATCTACTAGAGTAATTTGATCTGGTTAATTTTTTATAAAACTTTTGCTTTATGCATAAGCTAGACATATAGTTGTATAGATTCAATATCTTCCACCTTGCGGCACTACCACCACACCACCTAATAAACAAAACTATTCTTGCACCAAATTACTTTGTATTTATTGTCATGCTCTTAATTTGATTCAATTATTGTTAATATTAAACAATACCTTGACTAATCAGTCCTTGTAATGCTACCAGAGAATCATCAGATACTTTTGAATCCAATGATTCTGCATAGTGAATCAGTTGTGTAATACTGTGTTCTTTTCGTTTCATACTCCTAAACGTTGTTTCATACTCCTGAACGTTTACGTCCGTCTAGGTTTTGCATATTTACCACTTCTTGAGGAGGGGAATGGCCACTCAAACAAAGCTACGCTTAGATAGCGTCCCTGAAAAATTTTGCATTAAATTATGAAACGATCATTTCTCGTACTATCATAAAAATACTGCCAACAAATCTTCATTAACTACAACAAATTTGATTTCTAAATTTAAATTTCGTTCCAAAAAATATACATTACCAAATAAAAACCTTCAGTTGTACCTCTATTAATTATGACTGAGATCTACTGAATCCGTACCAATTTTTCTACATGTACTAGTTATTCAGAACAGCACAAGTCTCCTATTAATTGGCAAATCTTTTTTTGAAATATTCAAGTATTTACATATATATAATGCAATTGTTTACCATATCAGCTATGAGCGAAATTTCATGAGTATCCTTGAAGTTATGAGAGATCCAACAAATGAAAGGTGCTTAAAGTAAGCTTTCAATCACAAATTAAGATACCTCAGACGCTAGACTGTTAGCTGGATAGTTATAACTTCAATATTCAAATCATCAGAAATAATCGAACAGTTTTAGTTCTCAGTGACAGTTTCGGTATTTAAATATCAGGTCAAGCACCTGCTCATGTTGTCACACATCATTTTGTAATTGTAGCAATTTTTATGAAACACATATATATTCAGATCCATCATACTAAACAAAAAACAATGATGAATGTGTAAAATCACTGTGAAAGAAGGCATAGTAAAAGCAAAACAAACTTAGAAATGTTAGTTTGGAAATGGCTTCATTCATATTGTTATAGCTTAAGCTAAACTTGTAAATATTTGAATACTTTATATACAGCACCTTGAGGAAGCTTTAAAACTGTGTATACGAATTTAAAATTCCAGTTGCAAATGCAGAGAAAAAGAACAATAATATGAACAAACAGTAAAGTGAGCAAATACAGACTTCAAAACAAATTCAGCTACTCGTCTCGTTTTCTTGTTGTTGCACAAACATCAAATAATGATCCTACATAAGTATTGGAAATAGTTGAGGCCAAGACGAATTATGGAGGACAAACAGTAGCCGCAAGATTGGCCAAATCCTTGAGCGGACGACCCAAATCGAATAAGTATTTCAGATCAGCAATGGTTAATTTACTGAGTTTCTTCGACGCAACTCTGAAATAGTCTCAGCACAAATAAAATTAAAAACTTTAACATCGAAACAAACGATTTTATATGTTATATTACAACTTTCGGTAAACGTACTATAAGCTCAAATTCGGTCCTAATAGAGCCATCTATAATGTACCAGATCAAAATATAAAATTACAATTTAATCCTTCCAAGGATGATAAATTTTAAATCAACCAAGCACAACAGCAGAACTGTTCGATAACGATTTATTTAGTTAAAAAAAATAAGTGTAAAAAGATATGGTACACCAGAACTCCCTGGAGTTTAAGAACCGCATTTCCGCAGCATATTTCCCCAATAAAAAATCCAACTCAAAAAGTTCGCAAAAAAAGTGGTTCCAGCTATAATAACAAAAGAATTTTGTGATATTTTTTAATGCGCTGAGTCTTAGAACATAAAACTTACCCATCTAAAACATCTTTTGCTAATGTTAGCTTTGCTCTCTGTAATGCTAAGACACGTTCTTCAATTGTTTCTAGACATACCAATCTATAAACAGATTTTTTTTAATTCGGTATTCATACAGCGTGATGCATAAGAAAGTTTGTTATCATAAAGATTCAAGTCACTTTTTAGAAATACTTAAAGAAGTATGACTTAACAATTCATAAAAATTAATATCCCATAATTGCCCACATTTGACTAATCGCCTTATTCTGTATATGACTTCTTGGAATATTTATTAATTTTTGATGATAACTTTTAAGAAATCCAGACTTATGTATGAAAACATTTTTCGTTTGTCCAATCCTATAAATGCGATCAGAAGCTTGCTGTTCTAGCGCAGGATTCCAGTGTAAATCGACAAGGAACAAATGATTACCACCGACTAAGTTTAATCCCACACCGCCTGCTGTCAGTGACAATAACATAACACGAGGTCCACTGACAGTAGCATTAAAGCTATTAGCTCTACTTTGCCTGAAGTGTTTCTGATTATCTTCTGAACATATAAAAATTTTAGAACCGACTGAGCAATAGTGCACATGGATGACCACTTGGAACTCTGAGATTCGCCTATTCTTATAATAAAAATATACATAGATTTCTTTTACAGAAAAATGAACTTAAAACGTTAATAAAATTTCGGATTCAAGAAGAGAGGAATATGAAAACAGTGATAAGAACTACCGATCTTTGCTCGAAACTTTTCCACTAATGGATGTGTATAAAATTTTTTTCTGTTTCAAATGATGCTCCAAAATGTTCAAAAGACCAGTCCATTGGCTTACAATAACACTGAAATAAATCATATACCAAAGTAAGCACGTTCACAAGTATCAACTCTTTATATAAGAAGAATTTTATGCGCAATTAGTAAAAGCCGTAAATTATAATCTATTCTAATAATATCCAACAGCGATTGGTTGGACGAGCAAAAACATAACAGATAATCAAAATCAACAGCATAATATGCTTTAAATTCATGATCTGAATCACTCATTTTTCCAGTCAAAAAAACATAAAATTTTCATGCAAATATTACCATTTATCGCCACAGGAAAGGGCATAGTCCACATGTTCAAATAATTTCTTGATCTGAAATTTAAAACCCAGATTTCAGTGAACTTAGAAATTAACTGAACTACATTCAATATGCAGAATGGAAAAGCATTTAACCCGAAAACTGATTAACTGAAATTATAAGTCAAGGATTAAAACATTGCATGAAGTAGACCGGGAGCTTTGAAATCATCTGAAACTTGACCAAATTTTGTGTAAAATCTGAAAAACTAACTACCTTCGTTGAAACAAAAGTTTTCTGAAAGATCTGTTCTACTTGTTCATTTCCGCTTTCGCCCATTAACTTCGCAGTAAGGGCCTGTTCGTCCAAAAGCGACATATTCGAAAAACATTTCGATAACGTTTCTGCGTTTTCATCCTCTTCAACGCCCAGCGTTTCGAGTGCTTCCATATCGACAACCTAGATTCCGTTAATTTGCTAAAGTTATGATTTCACTATTTCAGTGTTCATATTTTAGAAGATTTTAAGGAATTAATTAATACATGATTGATCAGTGAGAAATGTACACAGGCCTGTCGTAAACGCATTAATAACGTTAGTACACAAGTCATTGTTTGAAAATTATCGTTGTTTCGAATCGTTCGTGAACTACCTACAACAAATTTTACAAAAATTAAAATTTGTATAAGGATTTTAGATCACTGCTGGTGAATCTAATCTTGGAAATATTTAATTCAAGTAACTCAATGAAATTTGTGTAAAAGAAATATTGTAGTTCCTAATCATGCGTTATGGATATCATTCTCTATGCTCTTCCTCTTGCAGTCACATTATTAGTATATTTAAAAAGCTCAAATTTCATACATAAATCGATGAAGGTAGTGGACTATGCAGATAAAGCTTGAAGTTGTAAAATTTAATCGCCCAATCAAAATTACTAGCATTTACATAGCACAAACCTAAAAATGGATTTCTCGCTTGTTGATTGGTAAAATTGATTCTTCCGATGCCATAAAGATCTTGTTCTCTTTCTTCTCGTGTTCTGATTAATTCTTTTACTTGTTGTCTTCAAGTTTATTTTTTTAATTTAAGAAATTAAAAAACTTGCCACTTGTTTTGTTTATCACCATTTAGTAGCAACCTGTTGAATTACACATGCTCACAACTTATTTGGAAAAACCCCAGTTGTGGGAAAAACCATTCTCACAACGATGGCTTTTTCGACATAACGATTAAGTTTCGAATAATTTTAAGATTTTTTCAGTACCAGTAGCTATTCTTTCAAAAAAATTCTTTCAAGTAAAATACTAACCTGGAAACCTGAAACATATAGTCATAAACTTTCTTTTCGATACCTCCAAGTTTCATAACAACCTCTTCATACATTCTTGGCTTTAGATCAACCTAGAAAAATTAACGTATATCAATCAAACTCCATATGGGAAATTTTTGAACTGTTTTATGGTTTTAAAAATTGGTCTACTTCAAGACAGATTTAGCAGTTATCCCCATGTTAAATATGGAATTCAGTTTTATATACAAAAATTAGCATGCAGTTGCTACCAACTCCTCTTCTGCAATAAAAAATAAATACAATTGGTTTATTTGTTCCAGTGCATAACTGATTCTTTTCTCGCCGCAATAACAACCCTTTCACCAACGTATTCAATCTTTGTGATGATGAATCTAGAAATATAAATTTTTGAAGTTCAAATTGAGAAAGTATGAGTAATAAGACAGAAAATATATAAATTAATAAACCAAGAAAGAACCGCGAAAGAAACAAACGTACGTCCCGACACAATATATTCTTTCCAAATAGCTTCCTCACTAAATGGCGCCACACGCAGAAATCTGAAGCAATTTTTAATACCAAATAACACTTTGCGTTGGACTACAAAGGAATTCAGGGAAGGAAAATATATTCCATTTAGACAGAAAATTCATTATCAAACTACTGCATCCAGAAAAAAATAAATGGAAATATCAGAAAAACGTTTAGACCTGATCAAGGAGTATAAATCCCACAAATTATTGTGTATTGGTGTGCCTGTAACGCACCATCGGGCTACAGCTGGAATTTTACAACACGCTTTAGAAATCAATGACGTTTTATTTTTGATTTGATGCGCTTCATCCAGAATGACACGCTCCCACGCTATCTTTGTGAACACGGAGGCTGATTTTTTTGAAACCTAAAATGAACATCATGATTTAAATTATGCTTTTTGAAACTAATTTACAAATTCAATATACACTTCGGCACTCTGTAAAACAAATTGATTTTAGCATCTTAAAATCTATAAATTCAACAACGATGTCAAGCAATTTTGGAGTTATGGCAGACCTTTCGTTTTACTCTTCCTTTTCCAGTCCTTTCTTCACGGGAACTGTTAGTATCACTGCTACTTCTTTCATCATCAACACTAGGTGCAGTGAATTTTTCACTCAATTCATTGCTCACAATTCCATATGTGGTCACAACAACATCATAGTGTGCAAGACTAAAAAAACATGTCAAAATTCAGTTTAACATTATATTGTCAATAAAATTTCAAATGCAGATATGGAAAATTACCATTCTGCATTTATATCACGTTTGTTTTTAGGTCCATGGAACAAATATCGAGAAAGAAAACCACTTTTCACATGTTTTTGGAATTCTGCCTCCCACTGGAAAATTAATGAAGCTGGAGCAACAATTAGTGTAGCTGTTGATGGAATTAAATTGTCTGAAAATTAAAAAAGTCACAGTGATAAGGAGATATTTATTTCCACTACTCCGTGCATTAAAAGTTAAATAAGGATTTCCCAAAAATGTAAATGTAGATATAAAGTGTTTTGAAAAAAATTGTAATTTACAGAAAGTAAAATCCAGTAAAACTAAAAGCGACCTTTAGTATCTCTTTTGTGCAATCCTTTTATCACTTCACGTTTACGCCTTTCTTTGACATTTGTAATAAGTGAAATCATACTTAACGTCTTGCCTAGACCCATGTCATCAGCTAAAAGCAGATAATGATTTACTTGAAATTCTTATTATTAGCGCAATGTACTATAGGAAGTTTCTTGAACAGATCCTTCAAGTGAAGTTGTACTTAGCTTTTTCCAGAAACTTTTTCTTAAATGACAAATCTAAATGAAAAATAAACTCATCCAGAAAAAAGCATCTTAACATATCACAGAAACTTAGGGTTAAAACCAAGCAAAAACCACACATACCGAGAATTCCACAAGGTAACGATTGTTTTTCACGCCACAGCAACCATGTCAGCCCTTCTTTTTGGTGCGGCATTAATTCGGTAAGCAAATTCGCCGGTGTATCCGTTCCCACATTTTCTGGGACATTTGTAAGTGAACTAAAAAAACTTACTAATATACTTGGAAAGTGAAACATATAACATATACAATGTTATTCCAGCCAAATCTTTTAATTCCAAATTATTCGACAAGTTCGGAAATTTAACAGATTATATCGGCTGGTTTAATTACGAATTCTAAACTTACCTATGCATTTGTGCAATAACTTGTCCAGTAACTGCGTTGGCTAAGCAAATCCGGTTATCTGTCATTTTCCCACCAAAGAGCCGATGACCAACGAATGGAGAATCAAAAATGAAAAATAAATCCGATTTTTCTCATTAAGCTCAGACATACTGGTTTGCAAAAATTTCTTATAAATTTAGGTTTTCTACTATAATAAATTATAATAACCTCCAATCATAAGTTGAGGGGAAATGGTTGGCGGTCCTTTCTTTTTCTGAACAATACTAGCTTTTCGCTTATCGGTAAATTCTGCAAAATCACATATTCCTTATTAGAAGAAAAAAATTGCTTCTTAGGCTACATAATTATGTGAAAATAAGTAATTATTAAGTAGCACTCACAGATTAGTTATTTCATTATTTATATTATCAAGTTTTCTAGTAAACTTTTATTTTCTACGACAATATCTATATGTTCGGTTCATCAGTTCGAAATTATTGAAATTAATCTCTACGCAACAAGATTTCTACTGTTTCCTCATTTAAACATTAATTTATAACGGACTCGCAGTCCGTTAAGTAGTAGCAAAGTGAGCATGATTAATACTTCAAAATTTGCACTGATAATATAAAGCTCATATATTATTGTAAAAGTTTGTCAACTACAAATTTCGAGACATCAGCAACTTTTTTCCTTCATTTTATGCTGTTAAAATAATGTAAATTCAAACCATTTGGAGCATCATTTTCGTTCTTCTCAAATGCATCTAGATTATTTAGTTTGTCTTGCAATACTTTAATTTTTTCTAGCAATCGCTGTCCACAGTCTGGCAGTTTCGATAGATTCGCGTTTCGCTTGAGACTCTGAAATTGTTTTCAAAACATATGTTATTCAAAATGTAAATATTTGGAAAAGAAATTTCTTGAATTACCTCTAAATTCTGTAACTGCGTTTCCATTCCCATTCTCGATAAAGTCTCCGGGACCTGAAAACGAAAAGCACTGCTTTTTTTTCAAGTATAATTGTTCTAATCCCTCAAACAAACTGTTCGATTTACTTTACTAAAACGTTACACTCCACATAAGATAACACCCATCATTGAAAGTAAGAAACTTTGCGACAGATCCTTCCTCAAGTTCGCCAACTAAGAATCATTCCAGATCCTATTAATCATACAGATTGAATTTCATAAACTTGAAAAATGCAACAAAAACAATCCTTGAAATAGTGCCAATATAATCTAATATAGTGCCATAATCTAACTTTCTGTGCAGGCTCTGATGTTGAAGTTGGGTGGAACGGAGCAAAATGACCAACAATTTGGACGTCATCTTCAGAAACATTATGAATCGATGTTTCAGCAAGTTTGTTTGCGGTAACCTGGGAAAGAAAGTACTATTCTTCTATAAAATAGTTAAATAAAGCCCATCTCTTTATACCTTCGTGTCCTGAAGGAAGTACCTCCTTCAAAAATTCTAATTTTCAGGAATTATTAGAAAGTAAGCTTAAATTAATAGTGCTTTATCACAAAAATAAATGCTCGACTGATGAAACAAAATAAAACCATCCATTTAAACTAATAACAAATAATGGAGCTATTACGCAGATAAATAATACAAAATTAAGACAGGGATCTGCAAAGAGGGATCATCTTGTACGAACTGAAAATGTAACAAAACTTTAATAGTCGAATAACGCTAGAAGCAGATGTAGATTACACATAATAATGTTAAAATTGCAGCAGGTCTTCACTTAGATAACTTGTCAGTCTTTTTCATCATTTTTCACTTATATTCTATTCAAATTAATAAATCATTATTTTATGTGATGTTTTGAATCCCAAAAGTTATTTCAATCAAAGAAACTAATTGTGATTAGACTTCTAAAAGGAAGACGAGAAACACAACAATATCAATTAAGCATTATTTTAAATTAGAAATAGGACTGCTTTTAAAACATGGCCAAAACAGCTGATGGTTGCGAGATGACAACAACCTCCCCCTATGTACTTTCTTTTTCAGTCCATCCTCTATTTCGAACCTTTTGCACCTATCTTTCCTCATGCGTCTGCTAGAAAGTTTTGTGTACTTGTTTCTCAACACTTTGAGAATCGGTTCGAAACATCTGACGGATTTGTACTGACGCATAATATTAGTAAGCAGCTTTTCTCGATTTTTTGACAGAAAAAAATAGACTAAAAGGGCTGACTTACTTGAATATTTTCATCGATATCATCCAACACTTCACTCTCCGAATTTATGTTGTCAATATGCATGGAACCTTCACTCGACTTGCTTGATTCAGTTACATCTTCAATTTCATTCGACAGTTCTTTCATGGACATGTTTTCTGTTTGGTTCAAAAATGATGAGCTACTAACATCAATAACTTCAGCTTCAGATGAACTAGTACTTCGATTACTGCAAACATAACTAATTCATAGAAGTCGCTTATTTTATAGCAGTCATTCATTTCGACAAATTGTCATTAGAGATATCGTAATATTCATGGTAAAGATGTACAATTCAAAAATATATTTTTTTTCTTTGAAAATACTCTTTGCATTTTTTAAATTGCATTTTCTAAATACAGAAAATGCGTTAGAAAATACTTATTAAAGATACTTAATAGCCACACTCGCCGGTAGAGTTTTCTGCATTATTATTTTCGAATTATCGCTTTCGGTAAATATATCGTTTGAGCTCCAACTGACCGTCTATAACATCAATAATTTATTTACTATTGAAATTCAAACTTTTGCTTGATTTAAAGTGAGCATAACACAAGACGTTAATATTTTCAAAAAAGGATAAAAAGTTGAAGGAAATGAACCAGCGAATTTCTTCTCTAAAAGAGGGCTAAATCTCATAAGTATTCGAAATTAAGCAATGACAGTGACAAATAAATCAGATCTTTGTCATGCTAATGTTTAGCTTCAAATAGTAGCATACATAGTTTTTTCTGGAAAGTTTCTGAGAAAGAATCAAGAATATTTTATTATTCTGCAAAATTTTTGTCAATTCTAATATCGCTTACTAATATGAGAATTTCAAGTAGAATCTATTTCTTTGTGAAACATCCGCTTACAAAGTTTCCTTCAAGGTTTTAAATTTAACAAAGCAATTTTTTGACAAATAACAATCCACTTACTTTTTTGTCTTCCTTAAACAATTCAGCCTCACTGTTTGCAGCGTTTGTTTCGCTCATATCCACTTTATTCATGCAGTACGCTTGGCTGATTCGCATCGGACTAACAGGTGCTTTGTCATCAGTAAAAGGACTTTTCAGA
Organism: Litomosoides brasiliensis; assembly: GCA_013365375.1. Lineage (NCBI taxonomy): Eukaryota > Metazoa > Nematoda > Chromadorea > Rhabditida > Onchocercidae > Litomosoides > Litomosoides brasiliensis. The sequence continues at coordinate 52,210 of JABVXW010000212.1, read as the reverse complement.
GTTACAATTCCCGATACGCCTGTATTCTGATCAACGTCACTCCATGCAGTTTTCCGCTTCTGTAAATATAACAGAATATCTGTACATATTGTTATTTCTGGCGAGGCGAGCAGAAAAAAAAGTATATTGAAAGTCCAGCATTCCAAAATGAATTATGTGACATTTGATTAATGGCTACAGATATAATTATTTTTAGAACCAATGCAAAAAATCAAAGAAAGCAAATTATTAAATTCTGTGGAGTCCTATCCCAAAATTTCATGATCCAATAAAAGCCTCCCAAAACAGTTCCGATTAGAAATGTAAAAAATCCCAAATAAGACCTCATGAAGATCCTTCGTTACAGAAATCTGCCAACCATGTTTTTTCCCTTTTTTCTCATGTTCTAAAGGCGAAGCTGCAATCAAAATTCATCATTACTTTCTAACTTTCAGTGCATCTACGCCCTTAATTCCAATATAGCACAAACTTATTATACGTAGTAAGGGAAAACTAACATTCACCTGGTTATACAGAATTAAAGTAATTGTAAATAATCAAACTAATAAATAAAAAAAATAATTTCATATTTTTCTTCCGTTCGTCCAAATAATAATTCTTTATGTGAAATTAATGAAATATGATGTGTCTGTCCAAAAAGGTACTAACCCGTAATGCTACTAAGAATACTGCGACTTCGGTCAGCTACAGCTGCGTGAAGATCTGAAATTTGTAGTGGAATAAAAAAGCAGTCGTAACGGAATAAATAAAAAGATCTAATTGTTGAGTACTCTAATTGAAAGCCTGGACTTACTTTTTTCAGTACTAGAAAAAACACTGTTTGTCGAAGATAATTTTGCTGGTCGTTCGTTTTCTTCCGGATACGGTGCAGTGTCCTGAAAAATTTTAATTTTTTTTTGTTTAGAAATTTCATTTTAAAATTTAAAATTCTAGTTTTTTTCGACTATTTAAAAATGTCTCCAATTTTCACTTCAATCTGTTTGAGTCTACTACTGACAGCATTAAAATTTTGAAAGCCTCCCTTTTGCAAACCACAAATAGAAAAATGAACTGTTACATCCTATTTGTTTATTTTACTTGTCAAAAGTAAGATTTACCTCATGGATGTGTGGTAATTTGTCGAAATAATTTAATCGATATATGTGATCTGATGGAACAGCGGCACCTACGCGAGGAGTTGAAGTGACAGGTCCCGGTTCTCTTTGCCTAATCGTTCCGATAGGTGACATCAAATTAAGTGATCGCAACAGGTTGCTGTATGCAGGAGGAAAGCTTTCACATTTCGGTTCCTGTTCCACTTTCCTCATTAGCATATCATCGTTTGATGACATCTATCTAAAGCTGAAAAAAAAACCGACATATAATTGTTGAAGATATACGTACTTTAAGCATGACGTATTTTTATTCTGTGAGATGAAGCATATACAATTAGCGTGATTTGTTTAATGGGGCACAAATAGTTCACACGAGATATGACTTAATCTATAAGACTATCACATCGTGTTTCTCATCGAAACTTCGTACGAGACAAGAAAATTTCAATTTTAAATTAAGAGTTTATGAATACAAAAGAAATGAATGATAAGAGATAGCTATGGCACATCTTGTGAGAAAATCACCAGGCTATGTATTGGTATATCCTGCACATACAAATGATCTTGTGATCTCAATGCACAATTTGCCGAAGAATAAACGAATAGCACAACAACCATATTTCAGTGTATCACTTTTAAAGTCAATAAGCGCACTATCACGTAACCGCGAAATACCAAGGTGTGACAGTAACGCCATTGGTAATTCTTAATTAATATAGTTGTGCGGTGCGCTAATGTGCATTCCTGTATATATATATATATTATTATATGTCATAGTGTACTCCTGTGGAAGGAAGCAGGCACATGATGGGTTCAAGAGGAAAAACTTTAGAATGACTTCGATTGAAGAATTTGTGTCTTCGTGGGATTAAGCTCTAATGGGATGGCAAATAATTTTTCAAACAAAAAAAATAGTGATCATTGATGGATGACCAGCCCAGAGAGATAGCTGACTGCGGAAATGAGAAATTGAAATTTAACCGAACAGGTGCAACAGAGTGCTTATATTTTTCGTAAGATTAGAAAATAAAATTTATATAAATCTGGGCATTAAATTATGTACCGGCCATTTTATATCAATTCTTTTTTATGCATTAATTCTTTCAGCTAAGTAACTTTTAGAAGTAAAAAATAAAGATAAATTGAAGAAAAGGAAAATTAAATGTTATCCTTCTTTAGTTGATTTCAATTTTCCTGGTAGGGGAAAATTTGACTTTAGTATTTTTTACTATGTGTGGAAATTAACTTAAATTCTATCGCTCTCCTTTCCTTGCTCTTTTTCTCTCAGCTTGTCTTTCTTTTTCTCTTTCCATTGTTTACGTTTTAATTTAGCATTTTTCTTCAAATGTAAAACTACTACCAAGAAATAACAGGATTTCTGGATAAGGTTAATAAAAGCGGAAAATTAGAAGGAACATAATTTTTCGACTGTAATTCAGTCTGATTATTTTTTCTTGTGTCGATAGATGTTCGGATATCTGGAAGACTATTATCATCCAAGCATACTCCTACTGCTAGTACCAAACATTTAAGACATGACGCTCTCTCCAACATGAATTTTAATTTTCTCGGATTAACCTTTTCACAATGACTCCGTCAGAGGAAGCGCAATATGTGTGGAGCACGATGCAGTAAGCGGTGAAAGTTTCCGAGAGGATAACTTGGCATTGCTTATTAACTTAAGTTCGTTTCAGCTATTATAATAGTTTTGAAGATTAGGGCATGTGAGTTTTACTAGAGTACGTGACCAGTTTTATATTAACACTTGATTTCATTTGAATTTATTGCGAATTGTTCAGTTTCTTGATCATACATAGAAACAAATGGAACTGTGTTTCCGATGATTAGTGGTATCACACTTTGCATTGGTCATCGTTCGACTCGATATGATTTATTTCAAATGATATTTTTGTAAAAACTTTACATATTCCGTTTTCAGATCTCAAAAAAAAACGAAATGTCCGAAGATTCAAGGCATACGATGGATACTGGAAATAACAAGGTTACAGTTTCCTCATTAATCAAAAATTTGAATGTAGTATTTTTTTTTACTTTCTTAGTTCTATGGTGTAGGTCTATTTCTGGTTTTGGCATCCATTATTAAACTAATATTATTTGAAGTCTTCGGGAGATTTAGAAATTGATTTAAGTTGTTTAAGTATGATTGGTTTGATATTTTTGGTCATTTTTTCGTGAGCATATATAATATTTTGAAATTTATTAAATAAGAATATATTATCTGTTTTATATACACTTATAGTGTTTTTGAGAAATATTTTTGATGAGGAATTTTAATTCATGTTTTCTTTACTGTGACTTTGCTAAATTTATTATGGAAATGTTTCTATTATTAGTTGTCGCAGTTTTTTGCCAGTGTTTTATTTTCATTCTTTCCAAAAAATATCGAGATAAGTTGTGCTAACTTCATCTTCTAGCTTTTCTTTGAATCCTTATAGGGTTCATTTATGTTACATTCTTGTAAAATAGGCGTTTCAGATGATGCGTCGGTTGGTATCCACTCGTTTGGAGGATATTCGAGATGGTTTTGAAGAAGAACTTCAAGAAACGAAAGCAATGAAAAGACCATTTGAAAGTAGTGAAAAATTGACTGACAGCGAGGATGAAGATGATGCTTTCAATGAAGTTCCTGCGAAAAGAGTTGGTTTCAAGAAAATTCTAGGTTGTTAACACACTTGTAGAAAAACATGGGCAATTCATTGTTCATTCTGCTATCCTTCGTTGTGAAATGTCATTCTTGATATTTATTTAAAGAAAGTGGCCATTTATTACTTTAACTTTGCACATTTTTGTCGTCGAGAGTTTATTGGTTAAATTGATATAACAATGATTTGTCGATCATAAAAAAAAGAATGAGAATTTATCGAAAAATTCCCGCTCTCAAAACTCATTTTTAGATTAGTCTTTAATCTATAAAGTCAGGAAAACTCTAAATTTTTGCATAGAGTTCATGTTTGAAATAATTTTTTTTTCTAATATTCTGCTTTCTTTTGGTTTGACAGAATATGATTCATAGTTATTTTTCTCACTTAAAGAGGGATATTAAGCCAACACCCGCTTATGAAAATAAAGGAGCAGCATTATTGGCTAAAATGGGGTACGATGGCGGTGGACTTGGTAAGAGCGGCCAGGGCCGAACGGAACTAATACCGTTCTCCACGCATCGAGGTCGCGAAGGCTTGGGACAGCCTACGAATCAGGTAGAATTAATTTTCTTTTCACAATTACATAAGAAACTTACAATGGTTTATTGAATTTTTAAAAATTAATTTGTTACTAGTCATAAATGCTGGGTTTTTACTGGATTTTATTTAAAAGCAAACAAATGATTATTCGTTCTTTAGAAAATTGCTCGGGATTGGAATGCAGTTTGGGATTTTACGGAGGAAGAGAAAACTGTGGAAGAAAGCGTACTGTGGTTATCTGCTCCTGATGATATGCGACAGAAGTTCGCAGAAGGATTGCGCGAGCAAGACGACTGGATTAACATCGGAGATGTAAACTCACTTTTTTGAAGCGGCTATAAGATAGGAAATTATAATTTAATAAGTTACATGAACTTAAAACTAATTATGTAAAAAATTAATTATGAAAAAAAAACTAATGTCTTAATATATTCTAGCGAAAGGAAACATTGGATGGCGAGTGTAAATATTGTGATGGCAGGTTAATAAAAAAAATGTTGGATGCAAAATCCGTTTTTGATCAACTTGATGTTCGAGACCTAAAGGAAGCCCGTACTCGAGCAAATCCATATGAAACGATCGGTTCTGCTTTTTTCCAGAATCGGTGATTCATTTAATATTATAATAATTGATGATTTACCAGTAAATATTGCAAATGGCAATTACGCGGATGGTAATGCCTTTCTTTTTTTTCAAAGTATGGTAAAATAAATTGTGTGCTATTCCAAATATTCATTTTTTGTTCTAAATAAACCTCTAGTTGGTGCAGAGTTTATTTTCCAGTATTTTATCTTTTTCATCTTTCTTTTTCGATGAATTTTTATTCTTGTACAACTGCACCATCTAGAAGGATTTTTTTAAATGGGCTCTCCATATTTCAAAATTGCTAAATTCGTATCGAAAGATATATTTTTTTTAAGGGCAGCGATGAAGATGGCAAATTTAGACCGTATTTACGATTGGTTATTAACAAGTGAAAAACCGGAGAATATTGAAATTAAAAATCCTATGAATGTAGAAATAAAAAATGAAAAATGTCGAATAGCAGTCCCGGGGAAAAATACCGATCGAACATCGCCTTTATTTTATTTTGCTGACATATGCGCTGGTCCTGGTGGGTTTACAGAATATGTATTATGGAGAAAGGGTTACTACAATGCGAAAGGTTTCGGAATGACGCTAAAAGGCAAGAGTTTTCTGAACTTCGTTCTATAATGTTTTATATTTTTTTGTTTTTGGAATTGTGATAAATGGATGTGAGTTATAACATGTTTCGCAAGTGGTAGAGAAATTGTGACAAGCTTTATGTCATGGGGATTCCATAACATATTTTAAAAAATCGGAATAGAAGCAAATTTTTTTTATTCATCGACTAAAAAAAGTTGAATGGAGGTTGCTTTGTACACTAGTTTTTTTCTGTGCAGGAAAAGACGATTTCAAACTAAAACGTTTCACAGCTTCTTCACCCTCGTATTTCGAACCTTATTATGGTAAGCACAACGACGGTGATGTCACAAAGCCAGACAATGTCACCTCATTTGAAGAAGTAGTTCTTATTATTTTATTCTCTCGAAAAGTTGTGAATTTATAAAAAAAATTCCGTTAGTTCGTGTAATTTTGCAAAACTCTTATGCATAGAAAGCTTGCAAAATGCCCAAGATTCTTCGGCGCTATTTTTTAGTTTCAAATTACTGATTTAATGTGAGGTGCCCTAGTTAACAATTTAGTGACGTATTTTGTATTTTAAAATTTACTCATAACATACTTTGACTAATTTAGATTGTGAAACGTGGTACCAATAACGTGGGTGTAGACTTGATGATGGCTGACGGTGGATTTTGTGTCGATCAGCAAGAAAATATTCAGGCAATATTTCCCTTATTCCCTAGATTGCAGTGTTATATTGTTAGACTATATTTTTATGAAATCTCTTGAAATCTGACTTCAGTAGGATATTCCGACTTTTTTTGATTTATGGAATTTTTTGATTATTGCATTTACTTTTTTTTGTGAATTTATCTCGACCTTTTAGGAGATTCTATCAAAACGTCTTTATTTGTGCCAGTTTTTGACCGGTCTCTCCGCTTTGCGTGTAAAAGCAGGTAATACTGGAAGTGGTGGAAGATTTGTTTGTAAACTATTCGATATTTTCACACCGTTTAGCATCGGTCTTATTTATATGATGTACATCGTATTTGAAAGAATATCAATACATAAACCCAATACCAGTCGTCCAGCTAATTCAGAAAGGTTGCTTTTTTCTAATTTAATGTTTACTTTTTTCTAATTTAATAGTTACACCATAGATTATTTATTACGTTTAATTCTTTTATGACGTGTATTTGTTCTTTATATTTAAACTAGAAAATTTTTTATAGGAAATACAGGTAGAATTTGGTTCATGACTGTGCAGAGTCATTTAGTGTAGTCAGTTCCCAGTGTTTTGGTTCTAGATGGGTTTAAGACGCAGAAGTGTAAGTGCAAACTATCCGAAATAATAAATAAACCCGTCATACGTGTTTATTTGATTAAGCTTGAAAGCTTTCAAAATGGAGGGACAGAACACTAGTTTTAGAACTGATGTTGTAGTGCAAAACACATCTTGTAGTTTTTACAAAAATTGTTTTTGGAATCACACAATGCAATTTAAATGAAATCCATAGTATAGTACCTTTATTTCAGATATATTGTATGTGATAATCTTTTGGGATGTTATGTCCCAGAAGTGAAAAAATATATGATTAAAATTAATTCTGAATTGGATCGGTTATGGGAAACTAAAGCACTAGATGTAATAGAAGTTGTTCCTGAAAACATGATTCATTCGGACAGAATTTTTATGGCATATGTACTGGAACACAATGAGAGGTTTTTATTTCTATAATACAGATAATTATTGGAACTTTTTATTTTCATTGGAATAAAAACAGCTGATGCATTTTATTTTATTTTTGGAAGCCATCTCACGTATTTCTGGATTACCTTTAAAATCGTGTAAATTCATAGTGAGAGCGTAGAAAAGAAAACATAGCTCAGCTTTCTAACTTGAAAGAGTGAAGATGCTTCATATTTTTTGTGGTTGTGATGGTAATAGATGTGCTTACCCGAAGGAAGTTATTGAAAAGCATCTATGAGTTTAATATATCAGTTTTGATAACTAGTCTAAACTACTGTATAGCCTTTTATTATCAGTAAGGCAATTTTAAAGTATATATTATAGTGTGTATGCATGTGTGTGCTTTATGTAAGCATATATATTACACCATTGTAGGACGGTGAAAAGACAGATAAGTTACTTGAATAAATATCGTGTTTTCGCTCAAAATACCGGTCAGCTGGATAGAGATCAAGAAAAACTAAGAAGTGAATGCTTGCATTATTGGAAGATTCCAGATGTTACCAAAAAAAGGCCGTACGAATCACATGAGTCACTATTTACATCTATCAGTCGACTTGTCAAGGTTTGGTTGGAACGGTCTTATTAATTTCACTTAAAAGATTTAATGTTATTGAAGAAAATGTCTCAACGCATAAGTATATGAAGTGCATGGAAAGCTAACTTTTTCAACACTGTTATCAGGAAGGCAATTGTTCAAAATCAAGTTCTAGATTATCGATTTTAAAGAATTGCAACAAAGGCCACCGCCATTCACGAAAAATATTTTGTCGTCCGGAGTAGGTCGCATGCGATATGCGGAGTTACGGATGTGCGCCGTTACAGAAAAGGAGGTCCCGGTTCTGTTAGTGTCTACAGTGAGTCGTTTTATTTTATTTGAGATTACTTGATCCTACCTACTCGGGTTTTTGTTATGAGCCTCTACGCATAAAAATGTCACACATACATAGGGAAATATCTTAGCGGTTGTCAATGTGCCACTATTACCATGAGGTTATATTCCGTATAAAGTGTGTATTCAAGGAAACTCAAAATATTCATGTACACAACTCTAGTAAAAAGTTTTTGCATTAATTGTAAATTACTGACATTTAAAGAGTTGTAACAAAAACTCCGTGAAAGATAGTGATCATTAAAGACATTGGTTTTGCGATTAACCTAATCCTTGATTACTCTTAGAGGATATGTAGTTCTCTCATAATTAATTGGTTTAAGTTTTAAAAGCAATAAATGGAATCGATTTATTCTTTGAAAGACTGTAAATGGCAAAGAACCGTTCAATTATTTTTAGCAAATGGGCATTTATTTTTATTCGTCGTACTCTCAGCAGGGATTCGAAAGAGTTCCTTTCGATGTTAACATACCAAAAGATACGGTGTTGCTTGTACAAATTACTAAAGCCTACAAAGGGGTTAAGTTTTTCTTTTAAATTTGTTCATTCATCTATCAAAAAGGTCACGCTCAAAAACTGCTTTGATTCGTTTAGTGTGTTTTTTTATTTGCTTTTTCTTTCGCTTTATCCATTTTCTATTAAAGTTATCATCCCAAGGATGCCAGGCTTGTTTTGACTGTCTATAGTGAATTATTTTGTTAAAGAATTTTCATTTTACATTATCAAGCAACATATTTGATTCTAGTGCTTTGTATTTAACTGCTAAAAGTGTATTAAACTTTATCTTAAATTCATTACAGTTAGACGACAAAGGGAGATTAGAAGGTGAACGAGCAGCAATTCGAATTCTTGATGCAGCATTGTTGAATGGTGATGATGTTTCTGGGCTTCCTTTCGATGACAGGATAGCAGCAGCTGAAAAGATGTGTAAAGCCATTAGATTAACGTATGAAGTACCTGACAGGAAACTTGCACCAGTTTTTTCTGCAAAAGTAAGTCGTTTGCTAAATGGCTAAATGACTAGCATTTTCATCCTGTATCAGCTTTTTGCTTAACAAAAAGGGCGATCAAATGATATTGTCAGGTTGATAAATCCTCTCCACGGAGTGCTTGGTTCAATAATTAAAACATATATTGTTACAGCAAAACGAACTAATTCTTGTCAAGTATCCATGGAATGGAATACTAGTGGCTGTTTTTGTTACACGAACTGAAGAGTATAATTTTTTTGCAGATTGCAGACAACTATCTGCAAATTTTGCTAATGAGCAAAATGAAATATATATATATATATATATATATATATACACAAAAAATAGGCAACAAACAACACAGGAACAAAACAACAAGCATACTGTTGGTGCAGATTGCAAAGTCAGAGAATTTTGGAAACTCAGAGAATATCTTCTGAAATTTTCTAAACTGGAATTCATTTTTAGGTGTTTATGCTTGATGAACTTCATTCTGAGATGCAGCGATTCCACGTTATCTTTGCAAAAGGTGAAGAAGTTGCAGTGATTGAAGAGGGCGATGAAGCATTACCGTCTTTCTTCTATTGTCGTGGAATGCGGATTACTTCGATATTGATTAGTTGGTTTTTACTTAAATTTGTATCCTCGTTCGAAATAGTTAAATACCAACTGCATTAAAGAGTGTGGTTGGTATTGAACGGTTTTGATAGTTTAACTGTTTATTCATAGTTTAGCAGTTTACCAATTAAAGCTGGAAGAAGCATATTGCTTTTACATAAATTATTGGATATGCAAATATATTTCTATGAATTTTTTTTCAAACAATTGTTTTAATTTTCAGTGCATAACAAGCTGAAATTAAATTACAGTTCTGCATTAATTATTCTATTACGGCATTTAGATCCATGGATTATGTGCTGGTCCAAAAGTCATGGAAAGCTGTATGCATTCAACCCAACTTTACAGAAATCATCGGTTTTTAGCGAACAGTTTGAAAAAGCGCAGTGTTGTGTAAATTTCTGGAAGGCAGTTATTGCAAAGAAACAGTATCTTTTTTAGTTTTTTTAAAGAGCATATTGATAAAAAGTTGAAAAAAAAACAAAATATGTTTCTGTAGCTTAAACGAAATCAGTTATCATGCGAACTAATCAAATTTTTGAAGTGTTGATGTTTATTTTTATTTAGAAATCTGAATGGAAACCTTAGAGATTATTTGTAATGATTTTCAAAATTTTGTTGTTTCAAAAAAATTTCTTTTTAAGTTCGACGAACAGTACTGATACAACTAAAAATGATTGCTATCAGTGGTTCTGGGAATGGACACAGGGCTTCATAGTTGGTGAAGATTATGGACCAAGAGCTGTACTGGAAGCGGAAGAGCATCCAGGAGGACTCACACTACGATCTATACATACCATAATTCAGCAGCAAAAAGACAGTGCTTGCCATAAGCAGCTATAATTTGTTTTCCTTCATTTTTCAGGTGATGTATATCATCAAAGTTTTGTGGTGTTTTAGGAATATCAAAGATGTATTTTTGATTTTTCTGCAAGAATATTTGCGATAAAATCCTGAAGATAATTTTTATCGTTTAATAATAGTGGTAGTGCTTCATGTTCATGGTGGTCTCACACAACTTTAATAGGACAGATATTGAAGCACTGTGATTGGTTTAGTAGGAAGATATTAGGACATTGTTTCTTTTTAAAAGTTCCTCGTGATTTACCTTGCTATGTTCCTTTCTTGAGGACCATATTGTGTGTAAAGTTTTTTCATGTGGTTTGTTATTAATGGTGTACAGTGAATCTACCATTCCTCTGTTTTCGACTATTAATTGGTTGGTGATTATGGTCAATTTATCTTTTAGATTTAGAACTCATTCGTGTTTTTTCATCACCTAGCTTTTTATTACGTTACAGAAGTTCCCTGTGTCAGTAACTGTTATTTAGCTTCCATGGTAATTAATGGGATGGTTGTGATACGAGAGGATAATTTTAACCTAACCACTTAAGGTGAGTTTTTTTTCAATTATGTTAGAAATTTCGCACGAGGATTGTTTCCTAAGATGAATAAGATTCACTTGAGTGAGATAATTATATATATCTCATCTCATTTTCTATGTTTCATGTGCTCTGTAAAAAATTTTTGCAAGGAAATTTTGCTTTTGAGCTGTTCCGTTCGCCTTTGAAAGATATTTCTCATTATTTCATGTTTTTCGTTGTATTCCTATTTTTACTAAAAATTTTACAAAACCTTATAATGAAACCATTGAGACTAACTCGGTCTTTGTTGGGAATTGGTCTCGATAAAATTGCTGCTTTGATGTCGAATCTTGTGTTTCCTCATTCAAAGGCTGGAATAAGATTTTTTCAATAAGGTTATGAGGTCTAGTACCGTGAAACTAATGCACCAAAGCATTCTTTAGTGCATTACACTGACACTCCCTTGCCTGAGGTATATTAGTAAAAACCCGTCCCCATCTCGAAGATTAGGTCCAAAAATTTCTTACACGTGAAGTCAAGTTGTATCTCGAAAGCCTGCGAAGTGATGTCATGACTGGTTGGGACATTAAATAGCTACTCAATCAAATGAAACCACTTATTGCCAGGAGCTACACCCGACACCCGTAAAAACCCAGGGCACTATAACGTTGGCAGTGACCTCGGGCCCTTTCAGTTTCATGTGTGGAAATTCCTAGGTTCATTAAAGACTCACGAAATTTTGAGTTATGAAATGAAATAAGAATTGTCGATCATACCGCCCAATTTCTACTCAGTGTTGATTGTTCCCAGCAAAAACGAACTTTATTGTATATATCTTATTAGCAAAACAGAATAAACGACCCCATCAAACACACAACCGAGAACTTTCTTGAAACTGAGTTGTCTCGAAAACTATTTTGAAACGTGTGGCTGGGCAACTAGAGACAAAATCATACACCTGACGAGAATTCCGAAACATTCCAGAGACTTCTCGGATTTAAGAATACGAGGAGTGGTGAGAAAGAGATCACCGTAAATCTGCATATACTATATAAATGTAATAATCAATAATGTAATGAAAAAAGACTCGAAAACACAAAAAGCATTGAAAGCAAAAGTGTTATGAAGTCGAATGACAGTGACTATGTATTGTAAGCTCTGCAGCTCGAAAATACGGGGTTCCATAAAAATAATCAGGGATGAGCTCGATTTGCTGCAGTATCGCAAGCTTAATTTCTTTGAACTACGAAGCACACTGTCTGGGATACCATAAATAGCAACTGTAAAAACAAACAACAAACTCAAAAATACGCACACACGCACACACACACACATACACACGAATGGAACTCTAATACGCGTTTTAATGTGGAAAGAACGATTTTGTTCTGACGGCAACCAGTGTGATGAATTTACGAAAAAGCGAAAAAACAACCAACAAACTTAGTGCATAACAACTAATTAAAACAGCAAAAAATACACACAAAAGAAATAACTTTAAAAGATTCCTCTGTTTTAAATCCATAAAAATCCCGAGGCTGATCTTTTAACAGCCACATGATTGGATCAACTCTGACGCATGCTTCAACCACTTCCGTTTAGAGCCTGTCCTGGATGACCTCTACCTAAATGAGAAAAGCTATCTAAATGAATGTTTGCAAAGCCAAGAGGGAATGATGTTCACTGCAGTAACTTAATTAAAACAATTTGAAATCTTCCGAAATTCTCCTAAAATTTTCGATCTTGCGTAATCCTGAACTCCAGATTATAGCAGATTTTGTTTGCTACGGAATCTCTGCCTGACCTTGATTCTAATTCTCTACCACCCTAGCAACACTAAACCCTGACTTAATTTCCTACAGTGCTAATTCTGGAACAAACCACGTCTAGAATCTATGGTTTCTAAGTATATTAAACCAACCTCCACGTCGAGAACCACCACGAACACGACCAGAAGCAATACGTCGAGATTCTCGTTCTACATTTTCTTCTTTTTCTTTCTCGTCATCCGCTGCACGACGCCGCTCATCTTGGTCTCCACCACCTTCAATTAAATCAAGATAACAGAACAAATTTTAGAAATTTAGAATTTCCAAAAGGAACTATACGATAAACCTCATTCGCCAAGAATCTTTTCAGTAAGCATCTTTTCAATTAAAAATATACCTCTGTTCTGACGGAAGCCGCCACGAAATGAACCACCACGTCCACGACCTCTATAAGGTGCACCTCGTCCACCTCCAAAATTTCCTCCTTCATAACCAGTGCGTTCAAAGCGATAGCTAAAAGGAATGACATCACACCTTTCTTACTAATTAAACAGCAAAGTAGACCTGAAGCAAAGAAAGTAAGTGTACTAAAATACTTTATATGTACAAAAAATTACAAAAACTACATACACAAATTTTACACTTCTAACATCTCTGATTTGAAAGCCGATGCTACCAATCTAACGCATGTAATAATAAACCAGAAAAAAAGTAATACACAAAACTTTGCCAACATTCAAACAAGTTTGCAAATTTTGAGATTAAAATGTTTAAAATTTTAGTTAAAAATTGGAATTCTGCTGTGCTTCATCAAATTCTCAATTACCCATTGCCATTCATTCCAGCGGGGGGAGGAGTTGACCTGGAATAGAGCTGCCGCTGCATCTCATCTACATTCAGCCGCATTTCCTCCATTTCTTTCAGATGGCGCAAATGATATTCGATAAGCAAATTTGCCATAGAAATTGCGTCTTTTGTACCCGTAAAAACAAATGGCACTGGTTCATCAGCCTAAATGAAAAAAATAACTTGAGGCGGTAAACACAAGTTTACAAATTTTTCAAAACCATCTGCTTCAGAAAAAGAAAAAGGGAAAAAATGATGATCTTACATTTTCATCAATTCGGTTTTGACCATCCCCGCCTTCGATCTGCACGCGTACAACGCCCGATTTATCTACGATATCCTGAAGAATCGGTGCGCCATAGTTTGATATTCAATGAAATCTTAACTCACTATCGCATTATAGCTCAGAAATAGTTTCCGTGCAGATATAAATTTATAATTACCTGGATCGTTTTACCCGATTTGCCGATCACCTTGCCAACCATTCCACGAGGTACATCGAACGATTCTACTGCATATTCTAGCTGTGAACGAGCTGCAGCTGCAGCCTCAGCATTTTGGGCAAATACCTAGAAATCAAAGCAAGCAGAGTTTACTTGGACTTTTTAAATTACAATCTGAGTTTTCCTTAGGAACTAAAACATCACTAGCGTGAATGATACACTGCTATGAACGATTATGATTCATGAAGCGCCTAATAAATTAGTCTCGAACCTTGAAAAGTACGGGTGTGTGACCATCATTGCTCTCCACGAGCTGTATATCTTCAACACCATCAATGTTCCGTGCGCTCTGAATATTGGCTCCGTGTGACCCTATCGCAAGACCCATCAAGTCAAACGGTACCACAAATTCTTCTACATAAGCCGATGTATGCATCGAAGTATTTTCTAACAGACGGGCAGCTTCCTGAATGATAATTACGCATCAAGATCGTAGAAAACCAGGAGAAAATCAATGAATGCTTCGACGACTTCGAAGGCTAAGCTAGTTCAATTCTGTTTTATAGGAAGCTTCAAGCAGTATTCGCCGACCTCCTATTTGTACTTGTAGTTGATTCACAAATGATTGAGGCTACTGATGTTGGGTTTGTTAAACATTTTAGCCTCCCTAAATCCCATCAACAAGCCGTTCATAATGGTTATCATGTACACAACATAGAAAAAAAGGAGACATTTTGCATAGAACATCTCAAAAACGAACTTCTTGACGTTGAAGAAGTTGCATCTTTTGTCGCGAATCCTTGAAATACATATCGGAAAGAATCGTTGCGCGCTTTACTGCTTGTTCTTCGAATGTCTAAAGCTTTAGAGCTAAGCATACGACAGCAATTTTTATATTAACAACATTCACCCATTAAACAACCCATTCGATTACTTGCCGATCAGGTCACTGTGTAGCACAGTATGATATTTATCGCATATGGCTTTTCTCTAAATACTGTCCACCACGAATGTGACATGACATTAATGCAACAACCCAAAAAGCAACTAACAGAGAGAAGAAGATTCCCACTCTCTTCATCATATTCGACAAAAACGCTTTTGACGGTGGCTGCAAAATCAGCATATGATTCCGGTCGTTTGAAATATGCCCGCAGATCTTCAGGCACATTAATTTTTGCATGTTTGAATTGGCTTTGTTTTAGTGGCGTACACTTGACCAACAACGTGCGTATGTGTTCCAATGATACAATATCCATACGGTGTGGCCCTTCAACGCTTTCGATTGCTGCTAAATCCCCCTACAAATTTACCAGTAATTTCTATGAAAACCTAGAGTGTATAGTAACTTAATCCAATAGCACTTCAAATAAAACGAAATCTTCACCCTCAATTCCTTGATTTTGGCCTTCTGCCAACCAAAGATAGCTTCCCCCTCCTGTTTCATCAGCGCTTCGACAGTATCGCCAACTTTCAACGCCTCGGCTTTTGTGGGACGCGGTGGCAAGCGACAGTCATCGAATTTCACCTAAATTCATTAAAAAAAATTAATTTCCATTAACTCCTCTTTCCAATTAAAAATATCATTTCTAATAACCATTAAAAAAATCACGCTGGTTTCAAAACAGAAATGAAACAAACCTCATCGATTTTAGTATCGTTCCCGTAGCTCACTACAATAGAATCGGTCTTGATAGACTTTACGAAGGCCTGCAAAAAATGATTGCAAATTTCGAAACAGTTATTTACCATACTGTTAAAGCTACGCATATGAGTACTGTGTATCACCTAGCAAAGGATTAAGTATGCATTATCTTCTCTCATCATAACTATCCGAATTACTATATAACATTAATTACTGATAAAGGAAAACTTCTTCAAAATAAAATAAAGCGCTAAGAAAATTAATATGATAAAGTATAAATATGCAATGATCGGGTGAGCTAATAGTACAAGTGTGCAGATGAGTTCAAAACCAA
Source organism: Litomosoides brasiliensis (assembly GCA_013365375.1). Taxonomy (NCBI): domain Eukaryota; kingdom Metazoa; phylum Nematoda; class Chromadorea; order Rhabditida; family Onchocercidae; genus Litomosoides; species Litomosoides brasiliensis. The sequence continues at coordinate 36,135 of JABVXW010000212.1, read as the reverse complement.
AACGGCAAGTCGAAAGCAACACTAGAAAACATAAGGGTTGCTCACCCCCCAGCTAATACCTGTCCACCAATAATTTGGCTTAATTTTGCTATCCTATAATTACCACAAACCATTTATAACTAACTAAGTTTATGAACTTCCAAAAAAACCCACATCAAAGCCATCATTATTTAATCCAACCTAAATAATTCCACAGCAATACATTCGATTAAATAAAGGTCTAACCTTATAATACAAGCCGTTGTCTTGTCGTACTTCAATTTCCATCGTTAATTTGAACCACCGAATTCAACTCCTACTATTATCACGCACTCTCACTCTTTTTCAATTTGTTTGATTGATCAATCGATATCGATCAATATTTGCTGATCTGTATATTACGTGGTATATCCTCCACCGGTATTTTTTTCCAAATCCGACAAGTCCAAATCCGGTAGAATAGCAAAAAACGAGCCGAAGCTCAACGACAACGACCCAACCGCTCTCTGCCTGCTCTGCTCGCAGCAAGTGCTCTGTCCTCTCACACAGCTCACAAATGTGGGCACAGACATAGAGAGCAATATGGAAATACACCGAGATATAGAGACATACACATATGTGCAAACACAAAGAAGTGCGTATAGATATGGGGATAAAGAGATGGAAGAAGACTTGCAGACAGAAATGTACTGCATTCTCTGTTGCTACAGCACTCAATCGATTATAATTCGGTTTACGAGCGACATCGTTTGACAACCACCGCCACACGGGAGCGGGGTTGAGTAGGTGGTAGTGCGGGGGTGGGCCGTGAGGTGTCTTGCCTAGAAGATAGGATAGGTCAGGAGATAGTGGTGCTAATGTCATCGGTAAATCTACAAGTGAAGTCTTCTGAAGAATCATCCTCACTATTAATATCGGCAAGATGACATGACGTGGTTGATGTAAATGGTTTGAAGTTGACCATCTTTACGATATTAGTCATGTAAAGTATGGAAGGTAACAATACGTCTGTAATAAAAAAAAATGCGTTCTTTAAGGAGTTCTAAGTGAGATGTGTTGGTTGCGTAAAGTTTGAGTTACAATTTAGGATTCGTAAGTATAATCGATGATGAAATATGGTAATTTTAAGATTTGTCATCTCGAGATGGATTTACCGGAATCATCTACCTCACTTTCAAAACATTTATTGAAAGATTCCCTGAAGGAGAGATTCAGGATGTTGCACCAAAAACGTGTGAGTTTGGAAAACGAATAAAAAATCAAATTAACTAAAATTTTTGCCTTTTAATTTTATGGAGGACAGAAAATGTTTTTTTTTCTCAGCAAATTGAATCAGAGTTTCATCTTCTGTTCTTTATTTTTGTTTTTAGCAAGAATCTCGTAAATTAAACTACGAACAAGTAGTGGAAGAGGATCATAGATCGAAGCTGCCAAAGAATTATGAATTAAAACGAAAACATCAAGAATGGGAGCTGAAACAAATGGAGTTGAAAGCGGTTAGTTCTCACTTAGACTTAGGGCAAAATTTCTACTGATAACAATAGTTATGCTATTGTATTAGTAAGTTTCAGAGTAACGAATTGTGGAAACTGTAAAATTAATTGAAAATTGAGCAGTAGAGAATACACTTCGTACTAGCACCATGTTATTTATTTCGCAAATCTGGGAGTTTGCTGCCATCTCATTAAGTTTCATTTCAGGCTGCTGAAGAGCGGGGAGAAGACTATGATAGGTTGCAAGCTTTGAAAACACAGGCGGATTTGATCGAACGTAAAGAGATGGTAAAAAGAAAAAAAAAGCCTGATAGAGGCTTCAGTGGTTGGTTTCATTCCTTAACTGGGAAGGTTATACACACTGCATTTTTAGTCAGCTATTGACCGTAACGGGGAAAGTCATAAACAGAGACTTTAGCAACATTTGCGTAGACTTTTTGTCCACTGATTTGTTGTAACAATTTTCAAAAAACTACTAAATTGGATGTTCAGATTACGAGGCAATGACGTTACGTCAATATCAGAGGCTGACCGGAAATATCAAGCCTGATATGAAAACATATGAAAAAATGAGAGAAGTTATGTAAGTATTTTTTCGTATTAATGTTTCCGCTAAATTATTTATGCTGCTTCTTGACTAGATGTCTCGTATGGATCATCACTGGATGGTGAAGAGAGAGAGAGAAAGAGAGATGGTGTTATTTGCAGAGTTTGATGCAATTAAAGAGCGGTTTCAATAGTTTGTTCAAAAATTAGTTTTGAGGTTTATAGTAATGAAAAATGAGCCTTATCAGAGCTTATAATCATTCATTTTCCAACTCAGAAACAAGACATTAACACTTTCAGTGATATTAAGGAATTTTATCCTGGAGTAAATACACTTATTTCTGGAACTCACTATCCAACAGAAGCTGCGTTAAATAAGCTAGCAGAAGATATCAAAGCACAGTAAGTGATCTTTTAATTAGTTTTGTGTCTTAGTCTTAATCTTAATCGGCCAGTTATCTCCGCTGATAGTTTGTACTTGTATTTGTTTCACAAGTGTGGCAATGGTGTTATGTTTTTGGGGTTTGAATTTTAACTTACCGCCTGTTTCTCTAGAGGTCCCTGTTAATTGAAGGCGTAATCTTGTTTCTTATCCCGATCACACATATTTTACTTACCCAGAATTTATTTCTTCAGAGAAAAGAAGCGTGACCAATACCATCGTCGACGAATGTTCGACCCGGATGCACCAATAGATTACATCAACGAACGAAACCGAAAATTCAACCAAAAGTTGGATCGTTTTTACGATAAATATACTGAAGATCTTAAAAGTGATCTTGAAAGAGGAACAGCTATATGATTAGGATGTATTATTTTTTTTCTGTGGTGCGATTATCGCACTGAAGTATTGCACTTCACTAATACAACTTTGCTATGGGCCGAATTTGTAGGGATGATATTCCCAGTCCTTCCTTCTCGGTAGAAAAATAATTGTTTTTCATGTTGATTCAAGCCCAGTGTCAGTGATATAATTCTTTAGAGATGACTGTTTTTGCTATCTTGTGTGGTCGAAATATTAAAATAAAATACAGATTGCAATTTATTGTGGAAAAATTCAGCGATCATTTCTTGTGTAGAAACAGAATAGACTTAGAACGTGGTATATAACACATAAACACGTGATCTGTCATAATTTTTTTGATACATGATTTTTACTAAGTACTAATTATAACTGAACTGAGCTATGAATAGCTGAGAGAACATAGGTTTCGAAGTGAATGTGGCAACATTTACTGAAATGGAAGAAACTGTTTAGGAGAAGAATTGTACGTCGTCATCGTTCACAGAAATTGTTGTGAGAAAAGAACACATCGTTCTTTTCCTTCAAAAATAAGTATGCGTTAAGTTTGTGATGACTTATTACATGAACTCTAAACAAATTGGCTAATTAGAAAAAGCTTTGAGCAAGAAATCTTTTCTTGCTAAGTGTTAAATTGGAATTAGATGGTAAGGTGGGGAGAGAGTATAACGAGATTTTCTAGTCTTGGTGCACTAACGACTTGAAATTGTCACAGGGGATCTGTTAAAAACAATATCTCGGAAAAAGAAGAACCTTTACTTTCTCCTATCGGCAAAATCATCTTACTCAAAAGTTTTCTGTCAGATATGATTTAATTAATAATCATAATTATGAGAAGAGACAGGTTTTTCTAGCATATCTTTGTGGGCCTAGATATTCGTAGGTTCTAACTTCAGGGTTCTCCTTAGAGTATTTTATAAGCACTATATCTATTATACTGTTACATACTGATAACTGATAACATTTTACTATGCCATCTCTTCTACTGATAATTTTCCGCTCCATTTCTCAACAGTGACTTTTTATATTTTATTGAAATGTGTAGCATGAGAAATGAATTAATTGTTCAATCGTTGAGCGAAAAATTTTTTTACCCTGTAATATTCTCATGGTGATTACCATTATTATCAGTACTGATTAGTTTCACAATTCTTGATTTGTGGGCAAATTATATGAATAATATAACAATTGATGAATTTTTATCATTATGGTAAGAAGAAAGGTGTACACATTGCGACTGATTCAAACAATTATTTCTGATATGTAAATTTTTACTCAGTCAAAAGTGATAAGTAATAAAATTTAAAAGCCTAGCGATTGATATCTACGACATCGTCTCTTTTCAATCTTTAAATGCTTTTTCATAATTAATAAGAGAGATTAATTGATTGATAAAATTGAAATGAAGCAATATCTGTAGTATTTGATTACTAAATGTGTGATAATTAATTAACAATTATCGTGATCATTACAGATGAATGAACTCATTTTATCACTATCATTTCACTTTTAACACTTTTTTTTTCTTATCACTATCATTACTATTAATTTATTAATTGGTAATCGTTAATAATACGTTTATTTTTTTTTTCATAAGTATTTTGCAGAACGAGTAGGCCTTTTTTATCACTTTTTATCACTATTATTTCATTTGCATCACTTAATTACTATTTATTACTAATTCTGTATGTATATGTGTAATCAGTTATACGCACAAAATATCATTTATATTATCAGCCTATACAGACAAGAAATATCATTTATCATATATGATTGGTAATTTTTAAAATATTTCAAAAATAATTTATTTCTTCATCTTAACAATCAAGCATATCGGTTGAATATTTTTGGCACAACAGAAAAAAGCAAGAAATAATGCAAATTTAGTAGCAGTAAAAGAGGTAAAAGTAAAAGTGTCATCTTTTTCGATCTTTCCATTTCGCATTTTTCCGTACATTTACAAATTTCTGAAAGCACAAATATCAGAACAGTAGGCACGAAAGCATCCTGAATCTTCTAGAATACAGCAAATAAATTACTACTAATATTTATGCAACTGTATAGCAGAACTATAAAAATTAATAATTTACCTAAAATTCGAATTTAAAAAAAATAGGTAGAGGTCAACCTGTATATATATATAATTACTTCAAAGTAATTGCATATATTATGCTTATGAAAATTTCCATTCGTTCATATTTCTATTTCGCTGGGCGCAACTGGTTAACATATTGATTTTGAGCCCCTTGTCATTTCCTTCATCAAGGGAATAATGCTTTGATGGAGAAATTAACCTGTCAAATGATGTATCGAAAGCTATCAATTCTGAGTTAGGAAAGATTAGGCTCAAAAAGAACGGAAAAAAGAACAGAGTTTGAATCTTGCATCAATTAGCTATAACTTTATGAAAGTAGTTAAAATTTTTAAAACAATCGTAATCATAATAATAGTAATAATACAAAAATTATTATCGCTATAATAGTTATTCTTTATTTATTTATTTATTTATTTATTTATTTATTTATTTATTTATTTATTTATTTATTTACTTATTTATTTATTTATTTATTTATTTATTTATTTATTATTATTATTATTATTATTATTATTATTATTATCATTATTATTAATTATTATTATTATTATTAGTATGATAATTAGTAAAGTGTCGTTCTTAGGAAGGAAATGTATAAAATAGCCAGCTAGCATTGCCTATAACAAAGCATAAGTTATGAAGCATGTTGCTCTAATGCTTAAATGCCAATAAGTGTTATGCATTTAGCTAAAGATTTTTGAATGAAATTGTGTAAAGTATTGTAATTATTACATATTAAATGAATTTAGTAAACTTTTGAAAGTCATTTCACAATTTAATTGAAATTTGGCAAAATTATTAATATTTGAAATGATTTAAACAAATTCCAAATCCTTTGTGTTCAATCAAACTTGTTTAATACACCTTATCTCACACTGATATGATATCAAATTGATCCATTTATATTTGAAAATGAAAGAGAATGGAATGATAATACTAACAAGACCAGTCAAAATATGTGTGATAAAATAATTTTGAATTAATTAATTAGTCAAAATTAATTTAATGATTCACGTTTGAAAGTTATTATAGGCCAAATGATAATAATAATTTCTTACTGAAAATCATATTTCAATAGAGGCATTTATTAGCTGAGAATTCTACTGATAATTATCAATATTTGTTTATCATAATAAATTCATTCTTATGTTTATCATAAGAAAAACATATCAATAAGAAATTCATTTGTCCATCAACTGACCGCATGTGATCTTTGATTTTAATAATTTTCAACTGAACACTGCGCCACCGTTCCATATATATTCAAAAACGTCATATCTCAATGCTAGCAAAATCCTCGGGGAAATATATGTGTTGATGGAGACGAGTAATTTTTAAAATATGAATTTGAAAAAAAAGATATATGCCAGAGTGAAATGTCAATTTCAATTGCTTTTAGCTTCTTTTCGCCTATGCAGAATATTTTGGAAGATTTGAGATAAATTCATAACAAATAAATCTTTCATTCAAATTTCAAAAATTTTTAAATTATCTTTTAAAGAGGATATGAATTAATGAATGCATTAATTGAAAGCCTTTATGAATTGATTTTATAAATTTTTGAATTTTAAACATTTCAGTTCTTTTAGAAAAACCTATTTTTATTTGCATTTAGAATATGTTTGTTTGCAGTTAGGCTATTGAGTATGTGATATATGCATGAGTGAAATGGGAGAATCAGAAAGGACAAATTTTTACAAATGTTGAAAGTTATGGGTGAAAATTGAATGTGACTACTGCGCCAATAAATTTTACTGCCATAAATAAAATCTGAGTAATTGCTAAAAATGAATTTATCAAAATTTAATTTATCAGCTTAAATTTACCATCTGAAAGTAATTAAACAAATTCAGCATTATCTCAATATTTGTCGATGACAAGTTTCAATCCACTAATTATCCATTCCTTCTCTCAACAATCACTAAGGCTATATCAATTTGAATAAATACTTCAAATGGGAAAAATTCGTTGAAATTTGAAAAAATAAAAGATCATATTTTGTAAATGACATCATTGACCTTATTTTTTTCATACGTCTCATAAATTTTTAATTATGGAGAATTAATTGCTAGACTAACAATTATATTGTGTGAAATATCATTTTATACGCAATGTAATTAAATCATTTCGCCCATAAAACTTTTCATCTTTTCAGGTCTTTCTATTTACATATGAAATTTTATACATTTTAATTCTTTCTTTTCGTTGTGAAATTTGTAAAAAACTGTTCATACTGTTAATCTTTGATTTTAAATTTGTTGAAAAAATAGTTTTTGTAATTGTTTACTTCTTTCACGCACTTTTTTTTGTGGAAGTTGGTAAAAATGAATCTCTAATATAAATAAGAAGAGTAACAACAATAGCGTTCAATAAATGATTAGGTTTGCATATACAAAAGGTAAAAGATATTAGAAATAACAGAGTGTACAGTAATAATAATGCAGCACTTGTGTATAGTACAGTAATAATAATAATAACAGTACTTGTGGATTGTATAAACTTAAATTTAAATGTTTGTTTAGCGAATGCAAAATTAAAATCAAGCAAAAATTCTCTAGTGCACGCTATGCAAATTACACACTGTTTTTGGAATTTATTGTTTCATAAATTAATACTGTAGCAGTCTGTATGCTGTGGTACTGTAATTTGATTTATGTTACTGTAAGATGATGAATATCATACAAGACATTTTAATTAATATTTTATGCATAGAATCGTAACCGTAATATGTCGACAAAAGAAATGAGGACATCCTGTTTCTTCTCACTTATTCACTTTTTTTTTCTTCGATTTCTTTACTTTTTTTTTCATTGATTTTAATTTTTTCATTTCCATTGCATCGTTTCCTTTTCTTTTAAGTGCTAAATTTTCATTGTCAATTAGCTAAATAATTCAAAATAGAAATTTATGCAAATCTGGAAAAACACTGTTATTTGTTATTGCAAATAATTAATGCTAAAAATATTGCTTTTAAAATTTTAAATTTCATTGTAGATATTTTTGAGTATTACTATTTGATGGAATAAAATGCCCACATGATGGTTGAAGTGATTCGCCTGAAGCTTGTATCACAGGTGTAGTGGTGATAAGCACTGGAGCTGTTAAACCGGCATTCTGTTCGATCCGTCGTGCTATCTACAAAATGAAAATCACAAATTTATTATTTCATGCTAACTTAAATTGATTGAAGAAGATTTTAGGGATGAAATTAACATACTTGTCCCATATTTGCTCTCATTTCCGGATTTAATTGCCAGCAGTTATTGTGTATTATTTTTACGATCCATTGTGGTGCTTCTGGTGGAAAATTCATTTTGTACCCGTTTATAACCTATTTTGATATGTAAACATTTTTTAAAAAAAATATTCAAATTTAATTTGAAAAATGCTGTGAAACAGTTTTATCGATTTTAATGAAATTATATGATTAATTGATCGATCAGTATTACCTACATCAAAATATTATTTTCCAAAAAAAGAAAAGTTAATTTGGAGTTTTGGTAAACAAATTTACCTTAAAGTTATGATTATTATGCTTGTGATAATGAATATTACATCATTTCAAGTTTTCTAGAAAATTTAATCCTTTAATGTTCCAAGTTGAATTGACTACTGCTCATACCTTTTCTTTAACTTCTGCATTTGTCATTCCTGGATATGGTTCTTTTGCATTTGCAAAAATTTCCCATACCATAACACCGTAACTCCAAACGTCCGTCTTGGAATTGTAAACAAGTCGTTGAATAGTTTCCGGTGCAAGCCATTTAATTGGTACTCGTCTTGCTTTCGTCATATGATATTCATCACCTTCACGTGATAAGCCAAAATCCGATATTTTCACATGCAATTAGAAATGACATTTTCATAGATTAATTTGAGTAGCCTAACCAAATGTTGAAATCATTTCATTAAATTAAGAGGTTATTATTATCAGTTACGGTTGAAATGCAACTCTACCAGAATACCGTACATGTAAAATGACTGTTGTAAAGTATCAAAAAAAAAAAGAAAGACTTAAACTTTAGCATTTAATCTCTAATACATACGATACTATTGTCAATAATTAATTGAAAATCATACGGATATATGAAAAGTATTGCATCACTGAATATTTACTTTAATTAAGAAAAGTAACTGATAATAACCTATTAATTTAAATTGCATTTTTCATCATCCTTTTTTTCTTAAAACTAATAAGTATATTCGATCTAACTTTACTTTGCATTAGCAAATAAACTAACTATGCCAGTACGTGTAAGCAGACAATTTCTCGCAGCAATATCACGATGAATACAATTCTTTGAATGCAAATATTCCAATCCCCAAGCACCACCAGCAACTAATCGTTCAATTTTGTCCTTTACTGATACTCGATTTTTCTTCAGAAAATCATCCAATGCTCCACCATCTACCTACAAGTCAATTAGTTGTAGAAATAACTTAAATGTATTTCAAATGTTAGACAATATGTTCATTTCTAATTCATATGTGTTTGGAACAAAAGTTTACGTAATTGGTTAAAAATTAAACTATACGTATACGTAATTTGAAAATAAAATAAATAAATAAATAAATAAATATATATATATATATATATATATACGTGAAACGTAACAACTTGAGTAAAAATTTAGTTATATTAAACAAAGCATTTACCAATTCCATTACAATAAGTAATGGTTCATGTTCGACGCATACACCATACATACGAATGACGTTTGGATGCTCATAATTACGCATTAAACGTGCTTCTTTCATCATTTCTTTTATTTTTTCCTTTGATGTTTCTGCTGTTTTAGCCTGGAAATTGTAATCAATCTTTTGCATTTGCTTTTAATGGAAAATTAAATGTTTAATTCGTTGAACTATGGGATGAAATTTTAGCAATTAATTGATAATCAAACCGATTTAATTGCCACATCGACCATTCGTCCTGTTGGAAGTTTGTATTTCCCCGAAAACACTTCACCAAATTCTCCTTCACCAATTTTATTTTCAATTATAACAGTTTCATGCCTTAACTCCCATGGTGCTCGAGTTACAGCACGTTTCAAAATTGCATTTGGTATCTAATAGAACTGATAAATTTGGTCAATTTTAATTTTAAAAGAAAAGATGAAATTGTAATTATGCTAAAACATCTTTATTTCCTAATGGCATTATCTAAGAAGATTTGGATCAAATGATCCAAAATTAAATTTTATTTCACTGTTAATGATGCATTGTCTTTAGGTGATTAAACCCGTTATTCAGTCTATCTTTGCTAAAACATTTGCTCTAAATTATCTAAAAATTCTTTCCAGTCTTACCCACAACTTTAAGCTTGTAAGCTGAATTTGGAGGACACTTTAAAAATAGCACTTAAAATACAATTAAATTCAATAAAAAAATTAAAAATTCCACTTAAGTTGCCGCAATTCAAACTCCAACGAAGACTATAAAGTACAGCAATAATTTCAGGCAAGTTTTTAAAATTAATTTTGCAAAAATTAATTTTGACTGTTTAGTGGTGTTAATGCAACAATAAGCAAGCTCACCGTACTAAGGATTGGTTCACCATAATTTAGGTAGAAGAGTATCAGTTCTGGTACCGAATCAAAGCACGCATTAGCATCGGTTAGAAATTTCCCACGAGCATTTTGCTGCACCACCACATGTCTCACCTGAATTTTCCAATAATTCAATTTCCATCTTTTTTTTTCTTTGTCATCTCACTTAATAGTCTTTTTCCCACAATTATTTAATTAATTTTATTTATTTGAGAAAAAAATTTTTCATTATTCTTTCATTTCTTTTTCCTTTTTTCTTCAAATTTGAAATGCATGCAAAAATTAAGTTATATTTAAGTTTTTTTAAAGATATACGGTAGTGAAAATTCTATTTTATAAACGAAGCTATAAAGTATGAAATGGGAACAGGCATACAAATTTATATCAGAGATAAATAATTTTTATCAACACGCTTACATGTTCTTTTCAGTGTTATGATAACTCACGTACACACACGTCAAACTTCGGTCAAATTTTCTCAGATTTTGAATCTAGTATTTTAAAAGAGACAAATTTGAATTTATCATCACATGTTGAAAACAAGAGAAGTGACAAATTGGCAATAAGTTATCAATGCAATTAATGGCTATCATTAAAAGAAATTTGCAACAATCCGACAAGTTATTTCGAGTTATAATTTAGAGATCTGTAATTTGCTTACAATTCCACCCGCTTTCTCCACCAAAATAGAAATAATGACTTGTCGCGGTTGATTTGGCGTCGTTTCGCTTGATCGTACCAAGAAATCACCTTCATTGATAAGCAAATGTGGTATATCTTCACGTGGCAATAAACCGTGATAATAATCCTCTTCCTCCAAATTTCCACCGCCCATTGTTGAATTCACAAAATCTTGTCAATTTTCTTAGAGAGGAAAAAAAAGACACGATTATGTAATACTCGAATTTAACCATCAAATATCTTTTTAATTACTAATTCCTAATAATTCATCAAGCATTCTACCATCGTTCCATTATTGAAGTTTGTCTAAACTTGTTGAAACAAAAAGGACGATTGAGAGATTTTCAGTAATTTAGGACATTTTAAAAAATAAAAACTTCTCAGAGGACTGCATGTTTTAAAGCAAATATTTTAAATTAAAAAGAAAATTCCCCAAGAGTTTACCTATGCCTAACATAAGCATAATCTCACAACTACCTCTTATATTTTCGTAAAAAATTTTGGAACTAAATTTATAAACCGACGTATAGTAACATCCATATAAAGAAAATGAATCAGTGATGATATCTCGCCGTTTTTTAATACCATTTGTTTTTTTCAAGAGCGAAATTGCATAAATGTGCAAAATTTGCATCAATTGATAAACAAAAGATCCAATTTTCATGATGTAGTCGTCTTGAGCAAACTATCTTTATTTCTATTTGATACACATTGATTTCACTATCACGTATTTATCTTGAAAATTTCCAGAAAATCCTGCAAACTTGAATCTCTGCGTACTGGTGTCTGACTAGACAACAGAAGTTGCAATTTTGATGCACTCTTTCGTCGACGTGCGGAGGATGAAATTTTCTTTTCTGCTATTCTGAAACAGATTATTCTAGAGAGTTGTGATCGAAAATAAAATCTTGAAAGAATTAAACTGAAATGAGCAGGAAAGAAAGCAAACTCTTTTTTCTTTCGGATTAGTAGCACAATACGTAGTGGTGATTTTGGACAAAACTACTAGCTTAAGAAGATAACTAAGTTGAAGTAATGTACAATTACTGGTTTTCAAAGTAATCAACAGGGTTTTACCACAGAAAACATTTCATTTAAACATATGTTGGTAACAATTAACATTCTGGTGCTGATGGGTATCCAAAAATTTTTTCTAGTTTCAAGCAAAGCAAAAAAGAATCCTTCCAATCTAGACCAGAAAGACCACTTAGACTACTGCTGTATACTGATGAAAATAGAGACACCATCTGCAATGAGCAAGAATTTCTATGAAACTTGTTTTTCTAAGTATTTTTCTTCCATGAAATTATTCCCTTCATTTCGAATTCGTAATATTTTAACAAAATGATGCATGAATGTATAATTGTATCAAATTATATATATGCTACAATAATTTCACATTGTAAGAATTCGTTTCAAAAAAAATTTTAAATTAACATCAGTGAGATGAAATTTTGGATTCACATCTAATTTTAACGCTCATTTTCTGCTCATTTGTTGTAACAATCATTTGCAAGCAATTATACTTTTCTACGTTTGATGTTTTATCGTAATGCAACGCATACTTTGATGAAAGGATATTTGCTTACCAATAAATTATTTACAGATTAAAACGAAACAATAATTGAAAACACAATAAAACTAACTGGCTAGAAGTTGGAGTTCCTGGTAATGAAGCTGCAGGTGTAGAAAAAGAAGAATGTCCTGAGAATCCTCGTGATACTCGTTTCAAATTTTGATCAGAGGATGTTTGCACATCTTGCTCCGCATAATCTACGGTTGCCAATGCACCACCTTTCATTTCGGCCCCACATCCTTTACAAACCGCTATCAGATCGGGTCTAAATTAATAAACACTCGAGAAAACTCACTGTATACTTTTCTCATGCATAAATGTAGGCTATAGAGGGATAGGATAATTTTCGGAAATCAAAAATTGTTGAGAGTGCTTGACATCAAAAAATATGTCACTTAATCATCGTTTTAGAAATGTTGGAAAGCTTTAACTGGTAAAAGTAGAAATACTGCACTAAAATATAAAAGAAATTGTTGCTAATGTTAATGAAAACAACAACTGCATTGAGTTTTACAGCATGAAGGGATCGAGAGAGAAGAGAATTTAATTCGATATTCCTCACTGAAAAAAATTTCCAACCTCCTATTTTCTTTTGATTTCCTTTTTTTTACTTTTCTTTTACGTACTGATAGTCTGAATGAAACGGTTTTCGTAGAAGTCAAATCTAAATTACATCGGAAGCAACGACATAGCTTCGTCTTTTCCTCGATTCCCATATCCTGCAAGTTGAAAATTATCATAACCATTCATCACTGAGATATGATCCTACTACACTAAACTGGAAGAGATAAATCAAAATGACGTAAAAGTGTTACTTTCAATGACTGCGATGCACTTCTTGTCATTTCGGCTGCAAATGGTGCCGGGATACCAAGTTCAACGCACTTTTTAGCGTATTTCTGCAAATGATGCACAATTCGATAGCCATGCCGTCCGTACTCGTCAACTGTTCCCATAGCATCATTCCTCTTTTTCATTTCTGATAATCTCAAATGATTAAATTATGTCTCACCAAAACTTAAAAGACTACTCCTCTCTGATAAACACGTAGGGACAAGACCTAAAACTTGGCACAAATCACCATTTATAGCATTTAACACAAAATCGACAACAAGTCCCCAACCATAAATTTCATTCACCAACCACTTACAGATCACAAGCTCCCCCACAGAAGTCAATGTTTACCAACGTTTCAAGAGGTACATGCCAACAATAGAAAGCACAATGGCACAAGAGTTCCTCGCCTCCTGTATTTCGCCTTGCACCACTATGGTATTTTTAAGCCCGTAACAGATCATTATCATCACTTGAATAAGCATTCAACTTTTGCATTTGCAAAATTACAGCAGCGGACGTTTAAGAAGTCTTTATGTTTAAGTCCCTTATTTCCTCAACGATATTACTGTTGAAGAACGATAAATTAAAACCAAATAATCAAGGACCCCAGACCTTTAAAAAATGTCCTATACAAATTTACTTATACAGAGAACCAAACGAAATTCCAACAACAAGGTTTATTCAACCGACCAAAAAAGAACATGTTGACAATACTGATTAAGCGACGCCCCACAAACCGGCAATGGTAAACACAAACTAAATTTCAAGAAAGGCCATTGCCATTAGATATTCATTACGTACATAATGAAGAACCATTCAATAATCCAGCGGAATAAAAAGTTGAGTTTTTGGAAAAAGCTAAACCAATAAGGGAAAAAGGGAATAAGCTAAACCAATAAAGGAAAAAGGGAAAAAGCTAAACCAATTAATTCACTGATGACATGTTCAAATAGTCCATAAAAACGACTGATGATGACGCGATTCACGAAAGAGTAAACTTGAAAATCAAAAGCAAAAATCTGATACAGACAGCGATCGAAAAAGAGTAACTTCAACAGTATTTTCCGCTGTCCTTCGCCATTTTGGCTACAAGTAAAGAGATTTTAGGGACAGAAACAAGTAAAGTGGAAATTAAAAGGGAGTGATACCAAACGGAAGACTACAAAACCACAATGCGTCTTATAATTTGTATTCGGAAGCGATCCGTACGAAGCAAATTGTTCATTGGATTTTCTCATATTCTTTCTTACAGAAAATGACTAAAAAAGAAAAACAGAAAAGTAAAAAAAAAACCAAAAATATCTATGTGAATATCCCGTTAAATATTTTGACAGATCTTAAAACTTCGAAAAGAAGATAACGTGCCCATTAAACAGATGGTCAATTTATAATTGCTTAATACCGTTAGGTTATACAGCAGTCTTTCTGATCCTATGAATTCTAACGGCTCCAGATGAGGGATGCTGCAATAAAACGATAGCAGTGAGCATAAAATGGGGGGGTTTTACTGAGGAAAAAGATAAACCTGAGTGGGGCAGGGTGGTATCAGAGATACTAAGTAATCTTAAAAAAAAGTTGAAGTTGAAACGTTAGGAAAAGGGGGAATAAATCGATGGTTTCTTCCTTCAAGGATTTTGATTCTTCGACGATGCCAACACCGATGCCGCCTCCGAAACTTTCGACTGTAACAGTTCCTCGTTTTCGAGCATCATCAGCAACTCCGAATTGTCCATTTCAAGCATCATCCCGGTTATTTTCCCAACATCAGGCCCTTGATAGATGCGCTCAATAAGCGGATATATACGCTCACCAAGCATTTGTTTTTGCTCCTACAAATAGGCTTTCCGATTTTCCGTAATTAGAATGTTTTAAAAGGAAATAAACCCCTTCACCCCATAGAACTCGGAAAATCCTTATCACCTTTGTCCATAATCCTGAGCCTACTGCATTTAATTTCAAATTTCATTGATCCAGAATTTGTATTATTTGAATAATAGTGAAATCAAACCTGTGGAAGAGCCTGTGCAAGCATGTGAGCGGTTAACGGTTCTTGACCCTGGATGACGATGCTGTTCTGCTGCGACTGCACTTGACCTGGACGCCCAGTTATGGCACTGTATGATGAATACATCATTTGTCCCTGGCCAGGCTTTCCCGGCTGTGCTTGTCGTCCTCCCTAAAGGATATTTAAGTGATCTATAATCAAGTAAGCATAATGAGTTAACAATAATCCTACAAAGAAGAAAACAATAAACTAATTAGATGTGCAAAAGAATAAACAAGAACGCACCATCTGCTGCGAGCGTGTACCTTGATTTTGAACCATAGCACCACCACCTGCAGCCATACGTTGCGTCTGCGGACCTCCACGCGCAACACCAGTTTGTCCTGGTCCGTATTGACCTTGCTGAGCTCGCAAAGCCACCGCAGCAGAGGAAGCTGCTGGACGAGTACTGCCTCTGCCGGCCTGTCCATACCCGCCACCCTGGACCATGTATGGCGATTGCACACCTAAAAACAGAGTGTAACAGATTATGCTGGACAAATTCTCCACACATCACTTATGTGACCTTTTGCTGATATCTCAGATACGAAAGATAAAGTAAATGAAAGAATCAAACCAATAGCAAATGCCTTAAGCTAAAAGAAATGAACACTGCTTGCCCTTGAGCTCTTTTTTTGTGTTTTGCAACCAAAGCTAAAGTAGAACAAATCTATTACATTTTTATTCATTTAATATCAAAAATATACCAAATCCAGCAGCTGCGCCAATCGTATTCCACCTTGGTGTTGTTCCACGTATTTGAGCACCGGGAATAGTTGCAGTTGGCATAAAAGCTCGCTGATTTTGCAACGTTGATGAAACGAAAAATCCACCAGTGCCTGGTGTGTAAACGGTTCCAGGCATGTTGCCAGCATTATGCATACGAATTGATGCAAGACGTTGCATATATTGTGATGCCAACTGTGCTTTACGATCCTCCTTGCGCTGTGCCAAGGCAACATACAAAGGCTTTGTGCACATCATTTTGCCGTTCATTTCAGTGACAGCCTAAGAGGAAAATACTATAGTCACAAAACAATATTAACGAGTAACAATGTGTTGTGTTTCAGCAATTATGAAAGGATGCGTATTACAATTATGTATGTGATACACATAAAAGATATTCTGAAAAGAATGATTTTATGAATGTTACCTTCGTCGCTTCATCCGGTTTTTCAAAGCAGACGAAACCGAATCCCTTAGAACGTCCATTATCATCGCACATAACCTTTGCCGAGGTGATCTTTCCGTAGGCTTCGAAATTCTGCTTCAAGATATCATCGTTCACTGTATCATCCAAATTTTTCACATACAAATTGACTCCCTGATAACGCTGCATACGTTCAACCTTTTGTTGTTCGTAGCGACGCTTCAGTTCTGCAGAGCGTTCGTTTTTCTTCTGTGCACGGCAAACATGCAGTTTACGTTCTGTTCCCGGAAGCTCATATTCGTGCATCTCTGTTACGGCCTGCAAATTCACGAAAACAGTAAATAACTGTAAAACTACTAAATTATCTTGCTTTTAAATTACCTTTTCAGCATCTTCCGGATTTTCAAATGCGACGAAACCAAAACCCTTTGACTTGCCATCGGCATCCACCATAACAGCCGCGCTAGTTATTTTTCCAAATTTGGAGAACAGTTTTTCCAGTGAATCTTTATCCAATTCATCTGCGAAATTTTTAACGTAAACATTGGTAAAACGACGAGCCGTTTCACCCATTTCACGTAGACGCGCCGTACGCGGTTGAAATTTGCCCACATACCTAAAAAAACTATCTTTGCAAGAAAGGAAGGAATGTAATGAAGGCGAACACCACTGCTACCTTTTTTCTGTAAGTAACAAAATTCTCTAAACTTACACTTTTTTTCCTTCCAGAAGCATTCCATTCACTTTTTCGATTGCTTTTTGAGCACTTTCTTCTGTTTCAAAGTGAACAAAACCATATCCTTTGCTGTTTGATTCCTCATCGTTAGCAACCTGCAAATATCATAACGGATGCAACGGATACAACTCAAGTTCGCAGATAAGGTACCACTAACTAAATCGATTAGTATATGCTATTACACATTCTTGATCAAAGTGTGATTGTAGAGACACATCAGAAAGTGATAAATTATGATGTAGCTTTGAAAAGCTAACCTTGCAACTCAGGATATTCCCGAACATCGAGAATGTATCATAGATGGCTTTATTATCGATACTTTTGTCTAAGTTCTTGATAAAAATATTGCCAGCACCCGATCGACGCATTGATGGATCACGCTGTGACCACATAATGCGAATAGGTTTACCATACATCATATCGAAGTTCATCGTATCCAAAGCCCTCTCAGCTTTAAATAAAAACCAATGTAAAAAGTATCTAACGAGCGAAATTACTCACTTCTGAATTAGTCATAACATGGCTTGATCTGAAAGGAGAACAGTACCTGAGGACACTCATCTTCTATAATGAATTTTCTGAAGGTAGCCGACCTGTCCAGTGCTGTAGTGTTTTTATGAGGAGCGGATAAAAGAAGCGGACGAATTTTTTTTCACACAGTTTTAATCTACATCCAAATAGTTCTCAATCTTCCTTTTTTCAATCTCTAGCAACGTCTACACAATGTGTCACAAGAGACGCAAGACAAAAACCGCTGCGTATAAATTAAATAAACCGATCTATTTTTCGACGATCAATAAACCAATCTATTCTTAAATTTCTTGAAGGATAGCCATACACACAGTCAGTGCATATACAGGTTGCAGTGTCGTTTATTGATTTGTGACAAATAAAATTGACTGCATGAAAAACTTAAACATATTTACGCTCGCCAAAGATAACTAACCATCTGCCGGCTGTTGAAAGTTAACATAAGCATAACCCAGCGAGCGTCGTGTAATTGCATCACGGCATACACGAATGGAGAGTACTGGTCCGGCACTGCTAAACTTTTCAAAAAGCATAGCTTCCGTTACGTCCGGATGCAAATCTCCAACATAGAGCGAAGCCATTGGATATGACGGAGTGATACCAGCACCAGCCGTTGCTACCGTTGCCATTTCTATTTTTTTTCTTCTTCACAAATTACGAACTAAATTTGCTATTGGCGACCAATTTATACCGTTACCAAATCTGAAAGCTCATTCATTAGAAGATCGCTCAAGAAGTATGCCCAAAATTGAGCAAAAATGATTACTCCCCTTACTTTTTTAACTTCGATTAAGAATCTTTGAGAAGACCTTGAATTTATAAGTGAAACTACTCAGCACTCATCTGCATGTAGTAAAACAAATGGAAAAGCAGAGACATAGTGGCTCGTCAAAGATCGCAAACACATAGCACATGATATTACTTTACAGGATAATTACATACTGGGGATGAAGCTTCTTCCTCAAGATTCACTCGAGTGAGTCAAGCGAAACTCATACGCCACCGAAAGCCAGAAGAAAACCAAGAAACAACCTCTCGTCCTCCCACCTTTGCGAATGAAATGTTAGGAGTGGAGAGATGCAGAATTTAAACATAAGCTACAGCATCAAAATTTGCATATCAGATTCATATGCAAATTGCAAGAAAAACAGCTTGACGACGATACACTTTTCATACAAGAGTAAAAGGACTACACTAGCTATATATCGCACATAAAGCGAGCAACAATAGCAAGTTAAAAGATAAGTTACACTCAGAAATAGATTGAAAAAAAATTTTCCTTATCTGATTCACTCCGCTATTCTTCCACGTACGCCGTAAAGTATCGCTATCAAAAATTAAAGTTTAAAGCAAGTGGGAAAAGTAAAAAATAATTTAATTAAGACAAGATGAAGCACCAAACCAACAATTATAGCTAGACACAATAAACCAACAGCACTCATATTATGACAAAACTATGAGATTAGATTTCATGGGAAGTAATCTTGTAAAGAGATGATGTTAAGTGCAAAAATAAAAGATGAAAAGAGACATGAAACAAACCTTGCGCAAAAAAGGATGTCAACCGATCAGCGTTGCAATCCCGAAATTCTTCGTTCACCTTTTTTTGTAACGAATTTTTGAAAGTTTTATACTTTTTTTAGGGGTGGTTTTTCTGACTGATAGACAGAACTTTTAGGTAATTTTTCAATAAATTTTTATTTTTTTTTGAATTTTTCAAATATAAAGCGAGCAAAAGAGACGGACAGGGATGCGACCCCAGCAGGTATGTCACAACACACTGCACACCTCGATGTCGCCCTTCGAGCAGACAGACAGATGCAGACACTCGCACAGACCTACTCTTTATACCTTCTACACTCCGCCTGCTCCCTATCCTACTACTATAATGCTTCCCTCCCCCTGGCTCCTGCCACGATCCTGTAGCGCTTGGAATCGGGCATTTCTGTGTTGTCCTTGCAATATGAAGTAAGAAAGAGGGAATAAGAGGTGTTGAGAAGACAGGGCAAAAAGATGAAGGGGAGAAGGGGTAACAGTCTCTTTCGCTTCCATCCGTTCTTCTGATTAATTATTTTTAAAAACTTATCAAATTTATCCTAAATCTTAGATATTGGCTTAATGCCAGCAATGCCGAGTAGTCACTTGGTAAAGTGCCAAGCAGGGTAGTTCAGACAAGGGCGGGTGAGAGGAGGACAGGCTGTGTAAACGTTGGGGGGAAAGGTGTGAGAAAGAGGGAGGGTCAAGGGTCAATTGCGAAGTGAATTGTGTTAAATGATGATGAAAGTCTCACGCTAAAATGTCAGCCTTCAGTCTCTATAGGTCTTCCAACGCCCTTAAATCATTCATTGCATCATTGCTTTTTTTAAATCATATGACGGACCCGTTGGTTTCTTCAACTACCAATTACGAAATATTTGTGGAATAGAAAGGGATCAAAATTAGCTGTGACGCTGTGACGAGTTTCATAGTTACAGGCTTGCCTTTCAGTTTATGTTTGAAAGTTTAGTTATTGAACGTACTTAATTTCGTTGTTTGCATTTACTCTAATAACTAGTGAAACATCACTTTCATCAACCGCGTGCTGTTGACACTTCATTGCCTGATTTTTTTTTTGTTTTTATAACAGTAAATTGTAGAAAATTGTATGAATGAGAATGAACTAACCAACCAAAACAGTGCGAAAAAAATAGTGGAAAAAAGCCGTCGGTACTCACTAATCTACCGATGCTGTAGTTCAGTAGTAATTTCAAAATATAATCTCAAAAATGTGGTAGAAGTTTGGTGTATTAATGCAACATATAATTAATGATAAAAACGAACTTTAATATCTTCTTACGATCGAATTAATTTGATTAAACTTCAGGACAAACTAATCTAAAATGTTTAAAATTCACGTTGATTTATGTTATCATGCTAGAAGTACCATTTGAAAAAATTATAGAGTAGAAAACAAGTTTGAAGCAAATAAACCTAAAATTTTTAACAAACATTTAACAACAAAACTAATTCAATAACAATACTTAAAATAATGAAAAACATGAAAAATTATTAAAATTACATAAAACATGCAACATTCAAGCACAAAAGTGAAAAATTTAACCACAAAAAGCAAATAAACCTAAAAGTATGTTTATCGGTAGTAAGATAGGATATTATGAATTCTATTGAAACAAAAAAAATATCAACAAAACTTACATGAAACCACGAAGTGCACCGATTTTCTTTATCCGTTCTTGCAAGGATGAGTTTAAGCAACTTGCCCAACACCACCAACCTTTGTGCAATGAGCAACAATTACAAATCACTCTTCAGCATGGCCTAATTTGCATATTTGCTTGGAAAGTGTGCTAAACATGAGATGTCGTACATTACATTGACTGGTATACTATACCTGTTATATTGTACCGTTTTTCTTTTTCATTTAAGTGAAGTGTTTGGATAGGATTGAGTAGTGAAAATGCTTTAGGACGTATTCTTTTCAGCTATTCTATTCCTACTGAATTGAATGAAATTATCAAAAATTCCTCAAAATATTACGTTACCGAGTAATTGTCGTGTAGTTTTGACAAAATAGAGAAATTTGAAATAGCATGAATTAAAGGTATAAAGGTAATAACGAAAGATAAAAGTAAAGGTAAAAACGTGAAAGGTGAAGGTAATTGAAGGTGGTGGCATGAATTAAGGTAGATGGCGAAATTTGAAATAGCATGAATTTAAAGTATAAAAATGTCACGATACATTTATCCTGTTTAAAAAAACCATTTCTTCATAAATCTAAATTTAAATTAATTAAACGAGTCAAGTTTAATCCATATGATGACGATATAATCACCTTAATAATAGCCTAAGATCAAACTTATAAAATTCATTATTTTATTTTACTATATAATTAACTCCTCTGTCAATATCGCAAGGGATTATTACTTGTTTGAATATTGTTTCATAACAAATCAAGTCATTTGTTTGTTTGATAATTTTATCCTTCCTTATCATTGCTTTTATCACTGAATGAATTATCCTTATCACTCCTCATTGATTTATTTTCACGCTTATTTCTCTTCAAAGAAGAAGAAAGGAGGGAAGGCATCGTGGATGGGTGAGAGAATGAGACAGATATATGGTTGGGTGAAAGAGAAGTGATGCCATTAATTTACTACTACACGTCATCTTAGTGTCACTGTATTTTCTCAATTATTTGCCTGTCTAAGCATGAACCATTCAACGGTTTGGAGTGTCCGTATGTTGCAAGGTCGTAATTCTTGTTTTCCACACGTCTCTTACTTTTTTCCATCCTTTTTTTAGGTCTGTCAAATATTTCGCTTTCTATATGGTCATTGCACGAAGGTATACGATCTAGATCTTGATTTTTGCTTTATTTGTTTTACTAAACACTTTCCGATATGCTTCCTAATTTCAGAGTAGTAAAGAAGTATTAGACGAATTGACAGACAACTGCCCTTTCTCTCTCTTTTTCTCTCTCTCTTCGTATACCATCGATGGTTGTTCATACGGCTGCTTCTGTCCATTGATATTGTTAAGCTTTCATGATATGTTTTGATTCTTTAAATGTAAATATGGCGCTTATTTATTCATTGGTTAGCAAACTACGTCTTATTTATCCGATTGATAGCGAATTGGTGCTAATTAGTATTTTTGTATCCATTGATTTAGTTTAGATGATTTTCTCCCTCCTAATGGTTGTTTTGAATTTTGAACTGGTCGCATACATCAAGCTTCCTATTTGGTTTCTACGGCATTTATTTTGTTGATTGTACGTATGAAGTTCTAGAAATGTTGTTAGTTTGTTACAGAATCTGCCTGCGCCGATACTGGTCGTATATGGAGGAGAAAGGCACAACATGTCCTATTACAGACACAGTTGTTACAGCTACAACCAGCCTGAGACCGACAGTACCAGATAGACAAGCATTTCAGCAGGCGCTACGTGAATATAATCAGAGTATTAGCGAAACCGCTGGAAAGGTTATTTTTTTCTTCATTGTTTGATTTTCTTGGCTTTCATTTATTTATTTCAGTTGTTAAAAATATATTTGATGATCGATTGCCTTTTTCAGATCTTACTACACTAACTCTAGTCAATCTGAGATTTTCATTCTCATTTCACATCTGTACTTATGTAGATCTATGTTCGGCAGAGTGTGGAAAAGGCACTAATTATGGATAATTGATAACATCGTACTGAGCTCAGTTCTTGCAACTGTGACCAAGCTACTAGAGTTTAATCTTGTGTTCTAGACTGGCTAGCATTTTAAAGCTTCTTTCAACTGAATTGTGGAGTAATTTTTTGTTACGTTATCATATTTCTGAAAAAAAATGTTTGTAGATCGATAGAATTATCGGAACGAACAATACTATTGGAACTTTGAACATATTGAAGCAGAGCAAGCAGGAACCTCGCAAAAGAAGGGAACAGTTGAAGCTGGAAGCTGATGGAATGAAAACTGAAATTACTGAAATCAAAAAGCTGCTCGCAGAAAAAGTTAGCGGTTATCTTATTTTGTGAAACTTATTTTTTTCTGCTTCTTCAATCTCCAAAGCTTTAACAATTTGTTTCTCTAGACGTGTGTTTCAAAAAACAACATTTCTTTTGTGTTTTCATTGTTTGAGTAATTTTGAGTATTTTTGGCTTATTCAGCTGTGAAATTTCATTATATATAATTAACCATGATAAGCAAGATTTTAGGATGCATTATTATCCGATATAGAAAATGATTTGGTCTACAAGGATGAAAACAAATTAACAACACGTTTGAATGAATTGGAGACTGCGTATTCGCAAACGAAGTTCACTTCTAGTCGGACTGAAAAAGCGCTGGTCAAGGAAATCGACAAATTAAAACGAAATCGGGCTAAGCTAACGCAAGTTTATCCAATCATTTTGTTATTAAATGTTCATTTAGTGAAAATTAAGATACTCAATTACAAAAAATGTTCATTCTCGGTTTTGCTTTAGAGATTTTGACGCACCATCTGCTTGTGTAAAACTGGGCTGTAGATAATTCAGGAAAGTTTTAAAAAGAAAAAATAAAGACGACTTTGTGGCAGATGGAAATTTGTAATTCAATAGACATGAGGCATTTTAGGATGTAAATCCTCGATATGCAAATATCAAATTTGCCACAGTAGGATATGGAAGGGTAAATGAATGACCTACTATTCTTACCACTGTGTAGGAAAAATCACAATATGCAGTGCTACAGCACTAGGTACATCATTTATAAACTGATTTATAAAATACATCATTTTATAAACAATCAGAGAAGTTGTGAAGGTTTATCCTTATTAGTGATACGAGAATGACCTCGATGGTGTAAATAATTTATCAGAGGTACGTATATCAGCTGATTTTATGGGTTAACTTTAACTCACGATATTGCTTTCATTAAAAACATTTTCTTCGTTTATTTTGTGCATTAATTGCACAACAGTACCCGCTTTTTAGGAAATATAGGAGTGTCATGGAAGAAAAACGGGTTATACAGCTTCAACTGTGTGGAATCAATGAACGGCGTAGTGTACGTTGCTACAAATTCCATCTCTTTATTGGAACTTTCACTAATTCTTAATATTGTGAAGTTTATTATGCTTCTCAGCCATTCAGGCGACTTTGTCCTTTCGATGAATAACAAGTGGAGTACAACAGGAAGAGGAAGGTGTACATAGATTAGTTTATTGTTTAATGTTGTGGATTCTCAGTAAATTTTGATCGTGTCTTAGCAATTTGTGTGGTTGGTTCAGAAAAAAAAACTTTCCTCTTTGTCTTTACCATTCTTCTGTTTCCATTTCTTATTTTATTCCTTAAGTTTGCCGTTTCTGGTTTATTTCTTTTAGTTTTATAGAACTCTTGTATAATAATAAGATTTGTTCTGTATTTGCACTGTTTTATTTCTTTTGAACAATCTATACTTAAAATTTATCAAATATTTTTATATAATAATAACGAAAATATTTTAGAATGTGCTCAAGTCAATCCGTGAAATAACAAATCAACTTGATAACACTGATCGGCATATTAGACAACAAAGACGGGAATTCTTACAGCTTAAAGATAGTTTATGTGATTTGCATACTAAAAAAAAAAAATTGGTGGATAACTACAACAAAAAGCGAGCGGAATACATTGACTGGTCAAATAAGAATAAAAAGGACGTAAAATGTTCTTCTGTAATGTGTTCGAATTATCCATATCCAGCGACATACCCAGCTACTTATCGCCATCAGTCATGTTGGTGTTTTTTTCCATGAACAGATTTTGTTGAAACCGTAAAAGATTTTACACTCTTTTGACCCAGTCAGTTCATAACTTTCCCAGTTTAGCTGCTGATGTTATTGACGAAGAAACACTGGAACCATTTTATGAACAAAAGATGGCGTGTAAAAGATTGATTGAATATTTAACATCATTGCAATCACGGATGCCTGTGGAATGTTCATCATCATCTTATAATGCAACAGATAAAACGTGTAAACAGATTACAGTTGACGGAAGTGAAGGTTGGTTTTGTTTCGAAACAGTCACGATTTTCTTTATTGTTTCGTCTCATGGGTAGTGGATGTTTCACTCTTTTTATCTCACTTGTTCTTGAAAAATGACAACTTCTTTTAATTCTTAGAAAATTACATCATCTGTCAAAGTATATCAATTTTGTGTGGGAATATTTCTTCAGATTCAGCGGAGGAATACCCTCCATCTTTTACCACACTGAAGATGCAAGCGCCATTACCAATTCGCACTACATCTGAGCAGGAGTTGGTTAAAGAACCATCCTTTGTTAATGTTTTAAAGAAAAAAAATTGCAAGAAATCTTCCAAGAAGCCATGTCAGGTATTTTCCATGTTTCCTTTAAATATGTATAGCATCAGATATGGCATATGATATAATTGTGGTTAAATTTTTTATGATTTCATTCTTCAAGTAAAACCATTACGGAGAAATAGAGTTAATTAATATTAATATAACTGATTAACCTGAAAAACGTCTATTTACTCAAGCTAATTTTGGCAGTCTTTCTTGCAGTTTTCATTTCTTTTTTTCCAGAAAATAAATCACCCAATGCAAATGTTATTCTTCTTCAAAGAAACGGAGATACCGATACCTCAAACTTACCGTGAAATTGATCACACATTGAATATGGTTCGTACATTATTGAAGCAATATCAAGAACAGACGAAGTATGTGTTTCTGCGTTTGATGCAAAATAAACTGTTTCAATATAAATGGGATTAAAATAATTAGTAGATGCATTATTGACTTTCTATTAAGGCTTAATAACGCATTCATGCTTTTTGTTCAGTTTTTATGAGCCGATTCCATCACTATATTATTCCGTTAATACAACAAAACAGGTCATAAAAGTGATTCTGATGAACATATACTTTACCGATTACTGGACTAACAGGAGCTTTTATAAGGGAATAAAGCCTTGGGTTTAAAAACACTAACTCTACCAATACTTTATCAGTCATTACTGTCGAGAAAGGAAAATCTTGGTTTCTTCGAACTTACAGTAGAAGTCACTAATACTTACATTTCATGTAATTATGATTATGTTAAAATTTTACAGCGTTATTGTTTGGGAAGAAAGTGATTATCGCCAGTTTCCATCGCTCAGTGAAAGTGAGCATACGGCGGATTCAGCTTGGAATGGTTCAACAGACACCTCTGATCGCGGTAGCATCTTCAATTTTCATACCTGTTCCTCTTTCGACCTCACATCACCTGTGCAGGGGAAGCCTCAGTCTTCTGCAATAGCCATTTGCAACCAAAAGCCGGAATTTCCAACACCGCTATCAATCTCTGATGACGGCTTCGCAAGTAAAAGTTCCACACACTAAGATTACCTTGTTATTTATGGAGATCCCGGCGCTTTTTTGTTTTTTTGTTTGGAAAATTGAAAAGAGATTTTCGTCGAGAGATTATCATAACTGCTAATTTCTCAAAACTCTTTGCAGTAAACGTGCAAATTTTAAAGTTTCTTTAATGGCAGAGAGAAAATTCCATGCTGTTTTAGAAGGGAAGCAGTATTTTTGTCATAAAAATCCATCATTTCTATTTTTTGTAGGTATTTTCTTTTAATTTTTTAAACAATTCCTATATGGTATTTGTCTGGAAATGATATTTCTGTAGGTTTGAAATGTTGATCCTCAGCGATTGTTTTATTGTTTTTTTTTCATTTATAAATTTTTTCATCATTTACGATAATTTTATTGGTAAAATGTACTGTAGGGAATTTTGTCGATAACTTATTATATATTTCATCAAGTGTCTCGCTACTTTGAGATTTCAAAAAGAAAGCATTTTTCGCATGAAAACATACGAGCAGCATAGCATGTGTCAAACATTGTTGTTGCATTTATTTTGTTTCTAAAAAAATTCTTAAGGGGCGTTATTCTGCAACTGTTATGCTTTCATTCCTCAATTCGTGATTTTTTGTATTATGTGCTTAATTAATTTATAAACTATGTTTTAGAAATCCAAAAAACAGTTGGTAGGGAAGATATGAACTGCCGGTTGGAATCAACTTAAAAGTCGGTTTTTGGTTTTGAGAACACTAAAATTGTTTTTTTCAGAAGAATTTTAGTATTTTAATCTTTGTTTACACTGTTTTTTGAATTACATTTGTTTTTTATATTCATTGTGGTTTCAGTAGAAGTGATATTATTTTGTAACGTGGTAGCTATGTATTTCATACGTTTTGTTTGTAATATTTTTATTATCACCGATTTCCAATATGTATTAAAAGTATATCGAAATCTCCTTCTGTAAGAATTTTAATTTGAAAACTCATACAGAAATGTTCACCAAAGCTTTTATGGTGCAGATGTAGAAGAGGTAGATCAAACATAATGGATACATCTCAGTATTGATGTGCATAAAAGAAACGCGAATGCTGGATTATCGTAAAGCGAAACATCATAATCTCATGCTCTATCTTTTCAAGCTTCTTGTAACGACGAATATATGACAGCAAATATAATATCAAATGATTGCGCATAATATTAGATCCCTGGAAGTTAGCCAAAGCTGGTTGAGATACGCAAGATAATTTCTGTTCCACTTTTCGCTTTTCCTTTTTCATGATCGTTATCTAAAGTGATTTCATATAAACTGTTAATAATGAGCTAATTAATGGGGATAACTTCAAATTCCTTTAATATAGGTATGGTGTCAATATTTCCAGATATGAAAGTTTTCATAACATGAATATAAAAGGTGCTTCACATTTGATCCGTATATTCAGTTAGCATTGTGCATAGTTTTCCTTAAAATTTAGAAGAAAAAAAAATTCCACCTTTGCACCATAATCTAAGAAACTTTAATTTATATGAATTTTGAAATGCAATGAAACGAGTGGATGGACTTCCTTCAACAGCTTACTTGCAGTAAAAGCAACTTGGTAACTGTAGACACATGACAAACATAAATGAATACCCATATGCCACTCTTCATAATTGTGTTTTGAAAAACAAAAAATGTCACTGAAAATCAATTAGCTTTTACTTTAGAACCTTGAGTCCGCAGTTACCACATCGCAAAAGTGTGGAGGAGATTTGTTGAAGTACACAAGACAGACTGATGTGCCTGCTATAACACATTTAACAACATTATTATTGACAGCCGAAACGATTAACGACGAGGGATCAGCCATATTTAGTAACACAGATTGCTGGAAACTTAACTGAAATAAATCTTTAAAGGAAGCGAAGGTATGAATTATTAACAATGACACACAATGTATCCTTGTTTTTTGAGAGGTTACCAATTTAGGACAAGGGTTAAATCAATAGAATTACGTTACCAATTTACGTCTCAGGTCTAAACATATAAAATCCTCCAAATTTCAAATTACACTGATAGTGCTTCGGCTAGCAGTAAGTTCCCAAATAAACAAGCGCTGATGATTTCAGACCACATATTGCAAATAAAAAGGTTCAGTCTCAGAGAACTAACAATAACTTACCGTCTGAAGAGCAGGGGAATAGATAAATACTGCTAATCTGCAGTCTAACGCTATTGAAAATACCAAGAATGATTCTGACGTTCGTTGAAGGTGTAAGTCTATAATAGTTCATTCAAATAGAAGCAAAAAAATTTATGTGCTAAAAGTATAAAAAAATCCTTTTGCTTAAAAATTCTGTAAATTCGTGTAGGCCCAGCCGATGAAGCAGCAGTTTAATTTACTCATGATCATTAATAAAAAGTGAAGTGAGCGTCTACCTCTGCACATCGCACCATGCCAACAGTTAACACTTTTCACAAACTCCCAATTTTTCTCGATTTGAAGCATGCTAATAGTGCCAGAATCAGAACCCACACCAACATATAGAACCTCTAAAATATAAATAAAGTAAATTCTTGATAACCAAGGAGAAAAATGATATTAGTTTCTAAAATTTCAAACATTCAAAACTGTTAAAATTGTGCAATTAAATCAGAAAACCCTACCATTTTCGCTATACATGCTCAGTGCACTAAGTCCGCACTTTTCCACTTCGATCCTTTTCTGATCTTTTATATTAATTAATTCGGAAAAATTCCAGAGCTGTAGTATCCCTGTAGATGAGACAGCGCCGCATAGAAAGCTATCATTTGAAGAAGTGCAAGTGCAAGAAACTTTAACCACAATTCCGTCATCACTGATCGACCGAAACAAAACTGAATACTTTTTCGAATCCAAACCCTTGCTTAACTCGTAAATCCTTAAAGATGACAAGTCCATAAAATTTTTTCACTCTACAGAAATGACCCTAGTAAGTTGCAGCACTTAACCGACATCTGATCATTATGACATACAATTTTACATACATTAGTCGTCCATTCGAGTATGAAACCAGAAATCGAATGCAAGGACTGATTGACATAAATCGAGCATCTAACAATCTACAATCCCTTTTCATGCGAATGTTAAGTATTTGCTGTAGGTTTCCTAAAAATATTGCACTTATATAGTGAAAAATTAGACAAACGAGTGATAAACTAAAATATACCAGCTTCTAAACGCCAAATGAAAATTTCAGATTTTCCTCCAACGGAAATAAGATATGAATCCATCACAGAAACACAGAACACTGAAGACGAATGAGCTTGTACTCGCTGCACTACTTCAACAGATCCTGAAGATTTACTTCAATTGTTCAAAATCTGGAAACTTAGTAACTGTTAGAAAACTAATTCATTTTTAACACTTAAAAAAGTAGTGTTCCGAGAAAAACTTTTCATAAAATGAAAAACATTTTATCAAAGGTCATTTTGTTATAGAATCCTATATCAACAGATACAAATCATAAAATAAATGCAAACCCGAATTGATAAATCTGGACAAAACAAGCATACCATCAATACCACCAGTAACATACAATTCATCTTGACCGGTTTCTGCAACCGCTATAGATGTAATGCTGGACAAATGCAAATTAGGCTGAAAAGAGATAATTGTGTATATGTGTAAATCCAGCGAAGACACGAATTAGATTTTATTTATATACATATGCTAAAAATCAACTTCTGTGCATATTTTTTCCATAAGGGTATAGAACGTAAAAGGTGACGCAAGAAGCAAAAATGTTTTTCTGTTCAGAAGTCAGTTTACAGTTACCTTACGGATTAATTCACATCTGATTGTAATTTCAAATACCTCTAATAAAACTTTGATATTGAAGTCAAAATAAGAAATAAAAAAAGCTTATCGTGCCTTCTGGAACTATAAAACTATCAAGAAAAAAACTCCAACTGGACTCACTTCTCCAAGAAAACCTATAGGAATAATGATAGGAAATGCTACTTCAATCTAATACAATAAAAGAATAAAAAAACTCAGTCGTGTACTATTATTATCAATTGATACTGTTTTAGTAAAAAATAGAAAAAGAAGTCCACACGATAACTGACCTTAATTACATGTAAATCATTCATATAAAAAATGATTCGCGAGATTCGTCTTTTTATAACAAACTCAAAACACAGTGATTTCGATCCCTCACAATCTCCATTTTTTTCTAACACTGACAGCGACCACGAGCGACGCCTTCCTCCACACCACATATCACAAACGCAGTGTCCATTATCACAATTTATCAGAACAAAGTTACTCTATAAGTTCTTTTTTCCTAATATTATTTCAATGAATGTAAGTAATGTTTTGTGTGAAGAATAATAAATAATCAAAACTACGATTTCATAAGAAAACAATTTCTCATTCACCAAGCATATTTCAAAAATACTGCACTAACCCCCCGAAATCCTGCCACATATAACTGATTTGTCGTCTCAAAAAACCTGCACGGCCATTCCATTTCGACGGCAGTGGAAGGTTTAGACCAAGATAACAATTGTAGTGGATTACCTAAAAACAACATTTGACTAAATTTATTTCTATGATCAGTTATGCCAAGAAATAATTCAATTAATGTTGGATGACTTGAATCATTACCTTTCTTCCAAATGCAAATTTTCCCATCACGTCCGATGGACAGTAATTTAGTGTTACACAATTTCATATCTGTAACACCGTCCTTACCATGGGCTCGCTTTATTATTTGCTTTGCCTAAAAAAATCAATAGTGAAATGTAGCATTTAAATTAAAAACTGCTTGCTTTAATAACTTATTTAAGCAGTAGAGATAATGAAATGAAATTCAAACGTAACAGCAAAACAAAGAACGGAAACGAGAGTGCCAGTAGCCGAATACTATAAAATTAATTACAAGCGAAGTAATCCTTGAATTATAAACTGTCCTATTGCCAAGAAAAAAAATTCATTCTAAGACATGAAATAGATGTAAACACAGAGTCCACAACTACCAATTTGGGATTTAAAGTATATGATGTTCCAGGCGATAAGAAGCAAGTTAGGCCTTGCTGTGCATTACCTCGAGATTATGTACAACAATAACGGAACCTTTCCGTGTACCAAGAAAAAATTCGTCAGCATGAACTGCAATACACGAAACAATTTCCTGCAGATCTATTTGCACAGTTTGGCTCATCCACTCTGACATATCTTCTGACAAGACTAGTATCTGCAATGCTTTTCGATCGACTACTTTCGTATGATATTATTTTCGAGAATAAACTACTTTGACTGAATAAAAGTGTGATTTCTAATTGTAGTTCTGAACATTTTTTTTAGGAATTCGTTAACAGAAGCACTTCACGAAAAATCCTCTTTGTGAACACCAACAGCTTCAAGACAAGGAAAAAAAAGAAATTATAAAACCATGAGCTCTCAGCAAAAATCAAACAACTCACATTTTTAAAGTTAAACAATGCAAGAAATAAACAACTGCCGGCCCAAAACAAGTCCAATATTTGATCGGTAGCATAAAAAAAACCGCACTTGTGATCCTCAACTACAAAAACGAGGAAACTTGAAAATAATACATACTGGACTTTGTTCACAAAAATTTACCCTTTTTTTTCCACGCCAATTCTATGTAAACATACGCAAGTAAATTTTGAAACAGTTAGATAATACTAGGAAAAGCAGCATTTAACATCGCGAAAACTCCTCACTTCTTAGTAAATGTAATTTCCGGTCCTCTGAAAAAGCTATGTATTTCTGACATGGTGATAACTTCAGCGAGTTTGATCTGGCAGAATTGCACTGTAGTATTTTATTCAAAGAAATTGTATTTGTTTCATACAGTGTCCTGAAATCACAAAATATGAATATATTTCTAGCAGCATTACGATTTAGTAAATCAGTCACCACAAAGGATATGTACACGTTGAAGATTTCTTTAACAGCGAAGGAACGTGATATTTCGTATAAGAAAAAATTTCTCTATAATTTTTATTTTTAACTAGAGATCTGCCCCATGAATTAACCCGAAATATAAATTTGTGGTAAGAACTTTACTTTCTTGAAAAAATTTTGCCAACATCTTTTTGAAAGAAATACAGCTACTAGTCAATCATCAAACAATTCAATAATGAAAATTTTATAGCTTTACTATTGAAAAATGGAAATCTGCAAACTCCACTACCTCTACATATACTTGAAAAAGCCTTGATGAATTGATTCAAATGAATTTTTCTTTTAACTTTTGAATTTATATAAATGAAATTTTCAATCTCTCAACACTTGACAAATGCTGGCATGATTTCATAGTATAATGGAGGTAACAATATCGCTAATATATAACTTCCCGAAGTTTGGCGGGTTTCAAAAACTTTCAAGTTTATTTAATTGTTTTTGTTGCATGTTTGAACAAAAACCCCTTAATCATTAACGACAATTATGGCATATCATTTCTATTATTTTCCATTTAGACATAGTTTTATTTCATTACTGCTGTATATTCATGAAACTATTCATAAGAAGTAACAATAACTAACCCTTCCGAGTCCAAAATGTAATAGCACTGCTGTGACAGTGCAACGAATGACTGCACTGACACATTTGGATAAATAACATCCACTACTTGCATATTTTCTATATTTTCTGGAAATGTTAAAGATCCAAAAAACCCATGATCTGTGCCGAAGAACTAAAAAATTAATAGTGAATTATGATAGACTTCAAGGTAAATTTCAAGGTAAATTTCAAGCAATTCGAACAATAATAAACTGAAACTAGAATTTGTTTGGACTAATTTTCATAACTTTCTCGAAAATGGAACCAAAAAAATTTACCAATTCCCGAGATAAAAATTGAAAAGATCGAATAACACCACATCCTGTATGCAGCAGCTTTAAAAGCGAAACAAATGCCTCGTTAAACAGCCACATACATATGCTTCCATCCTAAAATAACACATAAAGCATCAAAAATAACTGAATCACTTTGGAAGTTCAAGTATTTTGCATAAAAAACAAAACAGTATTAATTTTTGTAATTAAGAAGTAATTCAGCTGAACATGATATACGACAAAATTAACAAACGTGATTTCGGTAAAACCCAACACCCTCTTTTACCCTTTTTTTTGCTTTTTTTCTAAGGAGTCATTATTCATAAGTGCTTTCTTAGAATCCCAGCATATTCCCTAAAGGCAAATTTGCAATTTTTTGAATTGAAAAACAATACATACTTGGCTCCCGGTGAATACCACATTTTGTGGTCCATCGCAAATGGAAAATGGCCTTGTTGAATGTCCGTAACATTCATCTAGATGGCGAGCACTATCCAGGGACCACATATGTAAGCTCCTATCATCCGATAT
The DNA here is from genome assembly GCA_013365375.1 of Litomosoides brasiliensis. Taxonomy (NCBI): domain Eukaryota; kingdom Metazoa; phylum Nematoda; class Chromadorea; order Rhabditida; family Onchocercidae; genus Litomosoides; species Litomosoides brasiliensis. The sequence continues at coordinate 1,933 of JABVXW010000212.1, read as the reverse complement.
CGAAAATAGCAAACTGCATTTTATAAGCAAACCAAAAATCATACCCTGTAATAACAACTGGCGTCCGCTACTGATAGACTTTAGTTCTTTATTATTCATAACTGCACTCCCATCCGAATCACTTAGTCAAAAAAACTGTACTGTGCTACTGATGGATAATTAAATCATTGAAAAGGCAAATTAAGGATTTTCTAGAATGGAATGAATTATTTAAAACATCAAAGCTGAAGAAAAAAAGATTGAGTAAGAATGAAATGTCAATTAATTTTAAGTGTGACGTTTCTCTGACAGGTAAGTTCGCATCGTTAATCGTCAATCTTCAAAGTACGGTCAATGTTTTTATCTAGTTCCACATACTAAGTTTGGGAAACTTCGCGAATTTCGAACCGTGTGATGCTTTAAAACGTGAAAAGGAGACGAAGACTTGGAGGGATACGAAATGATTATATCACCCATAACGGTACCAACTACCGTACGAAGGGTATCCCAACTATCACCATCCAAAATTGAATGCATTCTGGAAAGGTTAGAATTGAAATTTCTCATCACTCATACTATCCGTAGTGCTATCATTCATAATTTAATGTAAATAAAATGTAAGAGATAAATCACTCATACAGCAACATTAATATTTGTTACAGTGAACTCATTTTTACTTTGAAAATAATCTTAAATCTAGCTACCAAAAATTCGCATTGAAATTTATGATTTTTCGAAAGATTTACATGACGGCTCGGCGATTTGATCTCACAGATACCACTTCTTTAATGCTCACATCTGAACTGCCATCAGAGATATCCAGCCGAAAAAGTTGCACTGCGTTATTGATGGACAGCGTTACTATCAAAAAAAGCAAAACTAGTTATCTATCTGTCTAAATGACTATTGGCAAATTTTGAAAAAATATTACTAGCATACCATTAGACAACCCCTTAAAATATGACAAGTATATCATAATATCCCACATGAAAAGTTGCGCTCAACAAAGAAAAGAGTAATAATTATGGTGTAGAATGAATAGTAATGAACACAGCCAACCTCTACGAATTGCACTGGCTCCTCTTGTTTATTGAAAACACATACGGCTTGGATCCAATCTTCAAAAGTAAATACTTGTTTCTGAGGAATGCTGGAAAACTGACGTATCACAGCTACCAACTTTTCGCCATAGGCAAATAAAATATCTAAATATAACATTTCACAAGAACAATTATCAAAGTTATAGAATTATCAAAAGTAACAAACATTAAATATTTTTGACCTTTAAGGAAAACTACACAAAGCTAACTGAATAAATCGCAAATGGGAAGCATCTTTTATATTCATATGCTATAAAACTTTCATATATGGAAATATTGACATCATGCTGTTGTTAAAGAATCCTAAAATGATCTAAACTTCATGAAATTATTGAAAAACATTTACTACCGGTAATTCACAATATAAAGAGAAAAACAGTACATCCATACCTTGTTTATCGAGATATATCAACCCATGTATATTGCATTTTCTTTCTTCAAAAACACACATTTGTTGTTGCAAAACTAACAGTTCATTGTGATCCTTTTGATAAGAATCAACCATACAACCACTACCTAAAATATTATGTAAAATAATTTAATAGTGGAATTCAATTATGCAAAGATAGTATGCGAAATAATTTAATAATGGAATAAAAATGATACAAAAGAGGATCACTAAATGTGCAAACAGAGATAATCTAGCAAATTAGTTGAGCGATTTGACTTGAAAAGAATCAATTTAAGACTTGAAAGAGAATAAAACTTGCTGGTTAGGATAAGAGGATGATCAGCAGCTCCATCATTTTTTTGTATAGCTAATACTGGAGCACATAGCGATTTCATCAACTCCTATAAAAAAAAAAGTATAAAAGAAGCCATATATATATATATATATATATATATATATATAT